>PVIU01023431.1:0-27429 GCA_004026605.1 Ondatra zibethicus
GGGTGGGATGTGGGTAGGGAGAGGGTAGGGTGGTGGGGTAAGGAGAAGGTGGGATGTGGGGTAAGGAGAAAGTCTAGGAGAAGATAGTTTCTGATGGTCATCCATTCTACTCTCTTTTCCTCATCTTACCTCCCTAGCTCTCTGCTACTTCTCCTAGTACCCTCGTGGCCTTGTGGACCATTCCAGCCCCAGACCTTCTTAACATGCATTTTAGAGTCTACTGGGTCTCATCCTAGTCACGCTCTAGTTTACTCTTTTATTAGCTAGGTTTTCAGTATTCCTGCATGACAAAGGCTAGTCTTGTTGAGCTGACATTGGATTCCTGGCAGGTATTGAGATTTTCCACCCATCGTGTGCAATTCTGAAGTCTTTGAAGCTCTTGAAACACTTGTTCTTCTCTAAGCAAGTCCTCTTTCCTAATCTTCCCTGAGCTGATGGGAGCTATTCATTCTCCTCATCTCTCTGATGTGGCATGGTCAGGTATCTGCTCAACACAGATGCTAGTCTATGATGTACCATTCATAACTCTATTAGGCATATCACACAAAAGATTATAAGCAACTAATAGTCTTTTTAGATACTGAAAACATCATGCTTTAAAAAACTCATTGGGCTCTAAGGATTTTGGATGAGGGAGAGTGTGCTTACATAATGCACCATGCAGGCTGCTTGGCTGTTCTTTGTTCCTTTGTGTCTGGAATTAAGCAGAGCACCACACATCATATGAAGTGTCCTTGCCTATTGTTGGGTCCAGGGAGGTCGCGCAAAGATGAGAACACCACCAAGTCTAATAAACCAGAAGCAAACTTTATTCCAGAAACCAGATCCAAGGAAAGCCAGAAGCTAACTTAAAAATAAAAAAATAAAATAAAAATAAAGAAAAACACCGAGGGGCACAGAAGCTTATCAGCTAGCTGAGACCACAGCCAGAGATGGTGTTTGCTAGGCTGTGGCAAAAGGCCGGTTTCTGAACCCACATTTTATAGTAGGGGCACCAAGCATTAGGTCTGGGCAAAGGAATTTTTACAACCTTGCCCTGACCCTTGGGTTGGTCAGCGGAGACCTGGAGGGGAGTGAGTTCTAATGTCAATGGGTAACTAGGCAGCCATCATGAAATATGTTTCAGGGGAGATAACAATGAAAGTCACTAATTGCAAGAAAACAGATGTCTTTAGCAATTAGTCAGAAAAGGGGCTGCTAGTAATACTAGAAGGTTAATAAATTAGGATTAACTGGTTCTTAGGTGAGAAGTTAGAAGATAGCAGAAAGCTTTTCACACTATCTCTAGGTAAAACTCAGATCCTGACTGCCATACTTTACAGCCTCCATTATCAGAGCTCATTAATTAAACCATCGTATTTGTCCACTGTCTCCTGGTACCTCCAGGTGTAATCTGGAGTCTTATGCCTCTCCTCTGGTGGCGCCAGTTTTCCATAACGGAGACAGTGTCTAACCCAAAGGTCACACATCTCTGTCTCCTGAAGGTTAACTCAGTTCACATCTGTTGTTGATCAGGGATGGCCAGGACACTACTCTCAATTTGCAGGGAGAAGCTCTGGCCTTGTAAATAAAACAGCCAGTTGTATAATAGACTGACCTAAGCTCACTGTGAATGATTGCACCTTGATCTGCTGAGAAAGCTGCTGATAGTCTTTTCTCATTTTCCTAGACTTATAACTTTATATTTCTTTATTTTTACATTTTTATTATTGGAATCTATATTTTTATTTTCTTATTCTTGGACTCTTCACCTATCTCATCCTCCTTTGGGATTATTTCCTTTGCCATACTTCTTAGACTGGAGTCAGGTTACCAGAAAGCAAAATCAGTTTAAATCTTGTGCTTGGTATCAGGTAGAACCCCTGCACTGCTGGGTAAGTGTTACCCACACCTGGGAGGTAGGCTTGTAAGATGCTGTCCTGTTCACATGAAGCTGTGAATCTGGCAATCCATCTATTCACCATTTTCCATTGTATCCATCCATCCATCCATCCATCCATCCATCCATCCATCCATCCATCCTTCCATCCATCCATCCATGTCTTTCATGACATATTTATTGAGGATCTAGACCTCAGTTGGGAGCTAGGGATAGTGTAATAAGAAAGGCAGTCAAGATCTTTGCTTTCAAGGAGCCCACAGTTCAGTGGGGTAGGGAACATGGGAAGAACAACAAATAAACAAGGTCCAGTATTGTCTGGTTTTACGTGCTCACAGCAACAGTACTTCTGTTTGGACCCTTGGTCCATAGTTGTTGGTATTATATTGGGAGACTATGGGATTTTAGCATATGGGCCTAGTTGAGGACACTAAGACACCAGGTATAGGCCTGTGAAAATCGTATTTGCTTCTATTTCCAGTCTAAGGTTTTGCTTCCCAGTCAGTAATGAAAATACGAGCAGCCACCCCTTCCTTCACTACCATGGACTGGACAAGCTTTGCCTTTCCACTCATTGATGGACTAAAATTTCCTGAAACCAGGAACCAAAATAAATTGTTTCTTTTTCAATTTATTCTGTCAGTGTGTTCTCACTGTGATGAGAAAAAGTAGTTACCTGACAGTTGGCATCAGAAGTGGGGTTGTGGCTGTTACTCACCCTGACTATGTGATACATAGGCCCATGGAACTGATTTTCAGGACGTATATGGGAAAGCTTGGAAGTGAAGCTTAGATAAGCCCTAGAATGTTGCAAGAATAGCTGAATGTGACATTAAGGTGTAAGTCTGGAAGGCCAGAATGCTGATAAAAATGAATACTGTAAAGACCGGCCTCATGATCTTTCTGTGGGGAACAAAGGCTGTATTGGAAGATTGACTAGTTATGCAGCTAATCTATGTTTTGTTCATGTCCTGCAATCACGAGTGAGTGAAGTTGAATTCAAAAGTAATTGACTAATTTATTTGGCAGAAGAAATTCTACGATAGCCCAGTACCCAGACTGTCCTGGTTCCCACATACTGCTTGTAATGATTCGTGCTAATTGTCAGCTCTACAAAACCCAAAGTCACTGGGAGATAGGCCTCTAGATATGCGTGTGGGGCTTGTCTTAATCACAGTAATTGATATGGCAAGATCCATCTTAGTTGTGGGTTGGGCCTGAGCAGTGTACCCGGAGAACATGCATCTGTGTAAGCAGAGAACATGCATGGCTCTATGCTCATGACTGTGGATGAGTCTGACCAGTTCTCTCAGGTCACTGCAGCTGTAACTTGCCCACCAAGACTAGAGTCTGGAATTAGGAGTCAAATAAAACTTTCTCTCTTGAATTGCTTTTGCCAGAATGGTTTATTACAAAAGAAACCAAGGCACCACTTTTAGCCAGGCTTATATTGAGGACTCTGAGAAAAAGTAGAGTAGCAAGATGAAGGAAATATACAGCCTAGGGAGGAGTTTGAGTGCATTTAGGACTGTGAACAAGGTGGCTGCAGGCAGAACAGCGGTAGCTGTTAAAGAGATCAGTGCCAATAAAAAGAAATCCTGGAGACTTTGCACTGGGAAAATAGGAAAGGTGCAAGAGAGACACCCCCACTCCCATATCTGTAGATCTCAGGGCATAAAAATAGCAAACATGAATAAAATACTCATTTTAGAAATAGCTGTCCCTGCCTGCAAAGGTTCACAGAAGGGAACTGTTTTCCACATTCATCAGTATAGACACTCAGGCTGTTATAGCAGTTCCAGTGTTCCAGGAACAACAGGCTACATCTTGAGCTATCAACAGGAATTGGTATCATCCATCAAAGTTTCCCCTTTGATCTTGTTGGGTCTGGTCTTTTCTTACTATTCCTCCCTATTGGGTAGGGATGTTTACTTTATACTTCTTGCATTTGTTACGTTCTGTTGCTCTGATAAACATCATGACCAAAAGGAAATCAAGGGAAGAAAGAGTTTATTTTGGCTTGTGGTTCAGAGGGAGATTCGATAATGGGGAGGGGGCATGGCAGCAAACACTGGGCCAGGAGCCTGAGATCACATACTTAGCTACACTCAGGAAGCAGAGAGAACTGGAGGTAGGCTGAAGCTATACACTCTCAAAGCTGGCCTCTATTGATGCACCTTCCACAACAAAACAGTGCTACCAGCCAGGAACCAATTGTTCAGATACTTGAGCCCCTGGGGGCATTTCTCATCCTACCCACCCTGGGGGTATTTCTCATCCTACTCACCCTGAGCTGGGAGGCTTTTCCTATGGTAACTACCATGCCATTGTATGTTAAGTGAGTAAAGCTAACTTTAAATTTACAGGCTCTACCAGCTGAGAGTTTGCATTGAGTCTCAGAAGAGACTTTGGCCTTTGAGACAACAGCTCTAGAACTAATCCGATTATGGAGTTTGTAAAAGTTGCACTGAAGACAGGTGGTGGTGATGCATTCCTTTAATCCCAGGATTCAGGAGGCAGAGGCAGGCAGATCTTTGAGTTCAGGGCCAGCCTGGTCTACAAAGTCAGTTCCAGGACAGTCAGAGCTGTTACACAGAGAAGCACTGTCTCCAAAAACCAAAAACCAAACCCCAAACCAACCAAACAAAAAAGATGTATAGAATGATTGAAAGCATTTCTGTTGTGAGATGACTGTGAGCCCCAGGGACCCCTAGAAGAGCTGGCCTCCACAGTTACGTTTCTGTGCTTTTACCCTGTGTCTCTGGGCCATCCAACCTGTGCTTCCTGGTGCTCTGGGCAGTGTCAGGGATGTGCCATCCTTAGCCCCATCTCAGCCCACAGGCAGGACAGACTGCAGGTCGAAGGTTATGTGGTTTCCCACTGTCTTCACTTGACTTCGAGTGGAGCCTTGTCACAGGAGATGGCCAGGTCAGACTATGGGTCTGGTATTGCTAGGAATCTTGCCTGGGGCCATCTTTCTAGATTCCTGGGAGATTCTCTCCTGCCAGGTTTTTATCTGACCCTGAAATGCATCCCTTCCCAGTAGTCTTTTCAGTACTCTCCCCCTATGAACCCCCAAACCTGACCACTTGTGTTCCCATCCACACCTGAGTGCAGTTCACTCACGGAATCTCTTCTATTTCCCATTCCTAGGGAGATCTGGGAGATCCCCCCTTGAACTTTCCTTGTTTCCTAGTCTCTCTGGGTCTGTGGATTGTAACATAGTTATCTTTTATTTTATAGCTAATATTCACTTATGGATGAGTACATACCATGTTTGTCTTTCTGGGTCTGGGCTACCTCATCCAGGATGACTTTTTCTAGTTCCATCCATTTGCCTTCAGATTTCATGATGCCATTGTTTGTAATAGGTGAGTAGTCCTCTGTTTTGTAAACGCACCACACTTTCTTTACCCATTCCTCAGATGAGGGGCATCTGGGTTGTATCCAAGTTCTGACTATTACTAATAAAGCTGCTGTGAGCACAGTAAAGCAAGTGTCTTTGTGGTATGATTGAGCATCCTTTGGGTATGTGCCCAGGACTGGTATAGCTGGGTCTTGTGATAGATTGATTCTGAGTTTTCTTAGAAACCACCATATTGATTTCCAAAGAGACTGTTAAAGTTTTCATTCCCACCAGCAATGGAGGAGTATTCCCCTTGCTCCACATTGTTGTGTTTTTTTAAAAAAGAGAGGGTGAGCCAGCAGCTTGCTGCAGCTTGCTGCAGGTCCCCAGACCATGCGGTCTCTGCGGCCAGACCACGCAGCTAGTCTCTGGGTCCCCATATGGGCTGTGCGGTGGTATGGATGGACAAAAGAGAGCCGGATAGGCGTGCCATGCAGAGTTAAACATTTATTAGATGGGTGATGGAGGGAAAAGAAGAGAGGATAAAGAGATAGAGATAGAGATAGAGAGAGAGAGAGAGAGAGAGAGAGAGAGAGAGAGAGAGAGAGAGAAGGGGGAGAGGGAAGAGAAGCAGCTGCTGCTCCCGTGAGAGCGGAAGAGGAAGAGAGAGAATTGGGGTCAGAGGCTGGAAGCTGGGAGTGGGCGTGGCCAATAAGAGGCCAAATACTACATTCCCAAATCTTTTGATAATAAAAAAAAGCCAGAGTGATTAGGCACCACAGGTTGAAGGAACTGGGACGGTGGATTCTCAAGACTGCTTCTGGCTTATTTGTGGGCGTCGTCTTTGGGGGGGACCTGAGAAGCCTGGGCACGGGCGGCAGGTCGGTGATGTCACCCTGGCTGGCTGGCTGGTCTCTCTGCCCTTGTCCGGTGTCTGTGGTACGGAGATGTTTGGTGTTTCTTATATCTGTTTGAGGTATTGGCAGAACAGAGGACAAAGTTAAATTAAGGAAAAAATTTAGGACCAGGGGATACGCTGGGGAGGAGGGTGATGTATCTGACCTGTCTTAAGGTGGATCCTTCAATTCAGCTCCCTGGAACTCACAAGAATTCTTTGGGTTTGTGAAAACAGAAGTTTTAGACATATACATTGTATAAACAGTAGCATATTTATGTCAGAAAGACTGTGACAGATATTTTTGTATAATAAAAAACATTTTTAAGAATATGGAAGGCATCATGAGAGAGAAATTTGATCTGAAACTTGTTTGGTAAGGTTGTTCTTTTAAACTGAGAAAACCTTCAAACTACATCAGAGATCTTTGAAAAGGATAAAATTTTACTTGAGTTACTGATTAAAAAATGACAGAGAACTTACTTGGTTGGCATCTGGGGCTACTCCTCTTTAGGATCCTCCATGGTCACTGAAGGTCTCATTTGGCTTTTGCTGTTTAGCGCAGGGCCTGCCAGGCTGCAAAAGATCCTGTGGGCTAAAGAAATCTTAGGAAGACAGTCCTACCTGAGCAGCTAGGCTGTCGATTCCCACCATTCTGTCCACATCAGGAGATCTTCAGTTTAGATGACAGGCAGTTTTGCCCAACGTTTAGCATTTGGCAGTTACAGCGAATTGTGGATGGACGTTGTTCTGTGTCTGTCTTCTGTCTTCTTTGGAGGAAGTAGAGTTTCGCTGCCAGAGCTAACCTGTCTCTTTTTGTTATGAAAAGTTTTTTAATAAATGCCATATTTCTCAGATCTCTGAGCAGTTGAGGGCTGTTTATTAAGTATAACTATAGTTTAGAATCTGCCTGGGGATCTGGGTTTGAGCTTGACCGCATTGGCTCCCTACTTAACAGGTAAAATGACAGAAAGAGGAAAAACTGCTTGCAATAGAAGGTTAATGGCAGAACTGACAATAGTAAAGAACAGTTTAATATATTTTGTAAGAAACTTAAAAGTATATACCAGCTTAAAACATGAGTCTTATGGTTTTTGTAGTCTGAAATGAGAGGTAATGAACAATTATAACATTAAGCATAGGTGTATTTAAGTTACATGTATGATCACACAGAGAGAGAGTGAACAGGAATTGGATGAAGTGGATGCCTTTTGATCCGAGTCACGGCACCAATGTTGTGTTTTTTTTTTTTTTTAAAGAGAGGGTGAGCCAGCAGCTTGCTGCAGCTTGCTGCAGGTCCCCAGACCACGGGGTCTCTGCGGCCAGACCACGCGGCTAGTCTCTGGGTCCCCATATGGGCTGTGCGGCGGTATGGATGGACAAAAGAGAGCCGGATAGGCGCGCCATGCAGAGTTAAACATTTATTAGATGGGTGATGGAGGGAAAAGAAGAGAGGATAAAGAGATAGATAGATAGATAGATAGATAGATAGATAGATAGATGATAGATAGATAGATAGATAGATAGATAGATAGATAGATAGATAGATAGAGAGAGAGAAGGCGGAGAGGGAAGAGAAGCAGCTGCTGCTCCCGTGAGAGCGGAAGAGGAAGAGAGAGAGAGAATTGGGGTCAGAGGCTGGAAGCTGGGAGTGGGCGTGGCCTGTCTCTTAAGGGCACAGAGTATTTGGCCAATAAGAGGCCAAATACTACACACATCTTCTCCTGTCACTGTGTTTTTGATCTTAACTGTTCTGACAGGTGGAAGGGGGAATCTCAGAATCATTTTGATTTGCATTTCCATTATGGTTAAGGATGTTGAACATTTCTTTAAGTGTTTCTCAGTCATTTGAGATTCTTCTATTGAGAATTCTCTGTTTAGGTCTGTAGCCCATTTTTAATTGAATTTTTGGGCTTTTGTTGTCTACTTTCTTGAGTTCTTTATGTATTTTGGAAATCAACCCTCTATCATATGTGGAGTTGCTGAAAATCTTTTCCCATTTTGTAGGCTGTTGTTTCTTCCTATTGACAGTGTCCTTTGCCTTACAGAAACTTCTAGTTTCATGAGGCCCATTTATTAAGTATTGATCTTAGTGTCTGCACTATTGGTGCCCTGTTCAGGAAGTTGTCTCATGTGCCAATATATTCAAGGCTATTTTCCACTTCCTATTATTTTTCTTGAGCTCTACATTTTTCTCTGCTCCCCTCCCTGTCTCTCCCCTCCCCTTCAACTCTCTCCCATGGTCCCCATGCTCCCAATTTACTCAGGAAATCTTATCTTTTTCTACTTCGCATGTAGACAAGATCCATGTATGTCTCTCTTAGGGTCCTAATTGTTGTCTAGGTTCTCTGGGATTGTGATTTGTAGAATAGTTTTCTTTGCTTTACGTTTAAAACCCACTTATGAATCAGTACATATGATAATTGTATTTCTGGGTCTGGGTTACCTCACTCAATATGATGTTTTCTAGCTCCATCCATTTGCCTGCAAATTTCAAGATGTTGTTATTTTTTTCTGTTTTGTAGTTTGCCATTGTGTAAATGGACTACATTTTCCTTATCCATTCTTTGGTCGAGGGGCATCTAGATTATTCCCAGGTTCTGGCTATAACAAACAATGCTGCTATGAACATAGTTAAGCACATGTCCTTGTGGGATGATTGAGCATCCTAAAGGATACATACCCAAAAGTGCTATTACTGGGTCTTGAGGAAGGTTGTTTCCTAATTTTCTGAGAAATCTCCACACTGACATCCATAGGGGTTGTACCAGCTTGCACTCCCACCAGCAATGCAGAAGTGTTCCCTTTACCCCACAACCTCTCCAGCATAAGTTGTCATCAGTGTTTTTGATCTTGGCCATTCTTACAGGTGTAAGATGGAATCTCAGAGTTGTTTTGATTTGCATTTCTCTGATGACTAAGGATGCTGAGCATTTCCTTAAATGTCTTTCAGCCATTTTAGATTCCTCTGTTGAGAGTTCTCTGTTTAGGTCTGTGCTCCATTTTTTATTGTATTATTTGTTCTTTTGATGACCAATTTATTGAGTTCTTTGTATATTTTGTATCTTGAGTTCTTTGTATATTTTGGAGATCAGTCCTCTATCTGATGTGGGGCTGGTAAAGATTTTTTCCCATTCTGTAGGCTGTCGTTTTGTCTTGTTGATGGTGTCCTTTGCTTTACAGAAGCTTTTCGGTTTCAGGAGGTCCCATTTATTAATTGTTTCTCTCAGTGTCTGTGCTACTGGGTTTATATTTAGGAAGTGGTCTCCTGTGCCAATGTGTTCGAGTATACTTCCCACTTTCTCTTCTATGAGGTTCAATGTGGCTGGCTTTATGTTGAGGTCTTTGATCCATTGAGTTTTGTGCATGGTGATAGATATGGATCTATTTTCATTCTTCTACATGTTGATGTCCAGTTATGCCAGCACCATTTGTTAAATATACTTTGTTTTTTCCATTTGATATTTTTTGCTTCTTTGTTAAAAATCAGGTGTTCAAAGGTGTGTGTCTTTGATTCAGTTCCATTGGTCCTCCTGTCTATTTTTATGCCAATATCAGGCTGCTTTCAGTCCTGTAGCTCTGCAGTAGAGTTTGAAGTCAGGGATTGTGATACCTCCAGAAGTTCTTTTATTGTACAGGATTGTTTTGGTTATCCTGGGTTTTTTGCTTTTCTATATGAAGTTGAGTACTGTTCTTTCAAGCTCTGTCAAGAATTTTTCTAGGATATTGATGGGTATTGCAATGAATCTGTAGATTGCTTTTGGTAAGATTGCCATTTTTACTATGTTAATTCTACCTACACAAGAGCATGGGAGATCTTTCCACTTTCTGGGGTTTCCTTCAATTTCTTTCTTCACAGATTAAAGTTTTTGTCATACAAGTCTTCTACTTGTTTGGTTAGAGTTACTCTGAGATATTTTATGCTATTGTGAAGGGTAATGTTTCTCTGATTTCTTTCTCAGCCCATTTATCATATGTGTAAAGGAGGGCTACTGATTTTTTTAGTTAATCTTGTATCCTGCTACATTGCTGAAAGTGTTTATGAGTTGCAGAAGTTACTTGGTAGAATTTTGGGGTCTTTTATGTAAACTATCATATCATCAACGAATAGAGAGAATGACTTCTTCTTTTCTGATTTGTCTCCCCTTGATCTTTGTTGTCTTATTGCCCTAGCTAGGATCTCAAGAACTATATTGAAGAGAGAAAGTGGACAACCTTACTAATAAAGCTGCTGTGAGCACAGTAAAGCAAGTATCTTTGTGGTATGATTGAACGTCCTTTGGGTATGTGCCCAGGACTGGTATAGCTGGGTCTTGTGATAGATTGATTCCAAGTTTTCTTAGAAACCACCAGGTATTGGTTAAATTTGGTTATGTCATGGAATATTTTGTTTCGTCCTTTTCTGGTGATTGAAAGTTTTGCTGGGTATAGTAGTCTGGGCTGGCATCCATGGTCCCTTAATGTCTGCATAATGCTTGACCATGACCTTCTGGCTTTCTTTGTCTCCATTGAGAAGTCAGATGTAATTGTGACAGGTCTGCTTTATATGTTACTTGGCCTTTTCCTTTGCAGCTCTTAATATTTTTTCTTTATTCTGAATGTTTAGTGTTTTGATTATTGCGTGGCAAAGGAACGTTTTCTTTTTGATCCAGTCTATTTGGTGTTCTTTAAGATTCTTGTATCTTCATAGGCATATCTTTCTTTAGGTTGGGAAAGTTTTCTTCTATGATTTTGTTAAATATATTCTCTGTGCTCTTAAGTTGAACTTCTTTTCTTTCATCTATACCTATTAGTCTTAGGTTTGGTCTTTTTATGGTGTCCCATATTTCCTGGATATTTTATGTTAAACTTTTGTTAGATTTAATGTCTTCTTTGACTGACGAATCTATTTCCTCTATTGTATCTTCAGCACTTGAGATTCTCTCTTCTATCTCTTGTATTCTGCTGTTTGTGCTTGCATTTGTAGTTCCTGAATGTTTTCTCATGATTTCTGTTTCCATAATTCCCTCGGCTTATGTTTTCTTTATTGTCTCTATTTCAATTTTCAAGTCTTGAAAAGTTTTTTTCATATGTTTGATTGCTTTTTCTTGGCTTTCTTTAAGGGATTTGTTGATGTCTTCCCATTTTTCGTTTGTCTTTTCCTCCATTTCTTTGAGGGAATTTCTCATTTCCTCTTTAAGAGTCTCAAACATTCTCCTGAAGTTATTTTTTAGGTTATCTTCTTCTGCTTAATCTATATTTGTTTGTTCAAGTCTTGCTGTTGTAGGATCACTAGATTCTACTGGTGTCATGTTGCTCTTTGTAGTGTTGCATGTGTTCTTACCTTGTTTTCCTCTAATTCATGTAGTTGGGGCTGTCTGTGACTCTGGTGATTAATTTCCCAGGTGCCAGTGGATCCAAGGCTCATATGGTTGCTCCTTGTGGTACAGTCAGTGCCACATTTCCAGTTACCCTGTTGGTCACTCCATGTTCCTGGAGGTTTCTCAGCACTCCTGGGGTTTGCGCTACACCTGTGGAATTTGCTGTTTTATGCCTGCTCTGGCCTTAGTTGCTGGCTCACACCTGTGTCTGTAAATGTCCCTGATCTGGATCTGCTCCTGTGGAGGTCCCTGGCTTTGGGTTGGTCCTGCAGAGGTCTCTGACTCTGATCTACTCCCTTGGAGGTCCCAGATTCGGATGTGCCGGACCCACAGAGGACCTGGCTCAGGCCTACTACCTCAGAGGTCCCAGACTCATGTCTGGACTCACAGAGATCTCTGGTTCCTGTTACTCCCTTGAAGGTCCCAGATTCATGTCTGGACCTGCAGAGGTCTCTGGCTTTAGCCCACTTGCTCAGTGGTTGATACCTGCTCCTGTGGAGTTTGCTGTCTCAGGTCTGCTCTGGCCCAGGTCACTGGCTCAGTCCTGCTTCTGCAAATGTCCCTGGGCTTGATCCACTCCTGCTCCCGTGGAGTTCACTGTCCCAGGCCCACTCCGGCCCAGGTAGCTGGCTCAGTCCTGCTCTTGTGGAGTTCCCTGCCTCAGGCCTGCTCTGGCCTAGGTTGCTGGCTCAGTCCCCCACTTCTTCTTTTTATCAGGTTCAGTGTATCTGGATTTATGTTGAAGTCTTTCATCCATTTGTACTTGAGTTTTGTGCAGGGTGATAGATATGGATCTATTTGCATTCTTTTACATGTTGACTTCCACTCATACCAACACCATTTGTTAAAGAAGTTTTTTCCCCATTGTGTAATTTTGGCTTTTTTGTTGAAAATCATATGTCCATATGTGTTTGGATTTACATCTATGTCTTTGTTTTGATTTCATTGATTGTTTTTGCTATCCTAGGTATTTTTGTTTTTCCACATGAAGTTGACTATTGTTCTTTCAAGGTCTGTAAAGAATTGTGTTGGGGTTTTAATGGAATTAAATTGAATTAATGGAATTGCATTGAATTTGTAGATTGCTTTTGGTAATATGGCCATTTTTACTATGTTAACCTACTGATCCATGAGCATGAAAGATCTTTCTATCTTCTGATATATTCTCCAATTTCTTTCTTCAAAGATTTGAAGTTATTGTAATACAGGTCTTTCACTTGATTAGTTACCCCAAGATATTTGGTTAGAGTTACCCCAAAATATTTTATATTATTTGAGGCTGTTATAAAGAACATTGATTTCCTGATTTCTTTGTCAGTCTATGTATCATCTGTATATGATGGCTATTGGTTTTTTTTTGTTTTGTTTTGTTTTGTTTTGTTTTTAGTTAATCCTGTATCCAGCCACTTGACTAAAGTAGTTTATATGCTATAGGAGTTTCCTGGAAAACATTTTGGAGTCACTTATATTACTATCATATCATCTGCAAATAATGATATTTTGACTTCTTCTTTTCCTATTTGTATCCCCTTGATTTCCTTTAGTTGTCTTATTGTTCTAGCTAGAACTTCAAATACTATATTGAATAAGCATAGAAAGAGTGGAAATCGTGTCTTGTTTCTGATTTTAGTGAAATTGTTTGAGTTTCCATTTATTTAATGTTGACAATTGGCTTGCTGTATATTACTTTAATTGTGTTTAGGTATATCCTGTTGTATATTACTTTTATTGTGTTTAGGTATGTCCTGATCTCTCCAAGATTTTATCATGAGGGGTATTGGATTTTGTCAAAGGCTTTTTTAGCACCTATTGAGTTGATTATCTGTTTTTTTCTTTCAGTTTGTTTACATGGTGGATTACATTGACAGATTTTCATATGTTGAATCATCTCTTCATCTTTGAGATGAAGCCTACTTGATCATGGTGGATGATTTTTTTTATGTGTTCTTGGATTTGGTTTGCTAACATTTTAACATTTTATTGAATATTTTTGCATCAGTGTTCAAGAGAGAAACTGTTCTGTAATTCTTTTTCTTTGTTGAGTCTTTTTGTGGTTTGGGTAGCAGAATGACTGTAGCCTCATAGAAAGAATTTCGAATTGCTCCTTCTTTTTCTATTTTGTGGAATAATTTGTGGCGTATTGGTATTAGCACTTCTTTGAAAATCTATTAGAATTCTGCATTAAAACTGTCAGGCCCTGGGCATTTTTGGGTTGGAAAACTTTTAATGATTGTTTCTATTTCCTTAGGGGTTATAGGTCTATTTAAATTATTTATCTGACTTTGATTTAACTTTGATAATTGGTATCTATTAAGGACTTTGTTCATGTGTTAGATTTTCCAATTTTGTGAAGTACAGGTTTTTTGAAGTATGACCTAACGATTCTCTGGATTTCCTTGGAGCCTGTTGTTATGTGCCCCTGTTCATTCCTGATTTTGTTGATTTGGATATTCTCTCTCTGTCTTTTAATTAGTTTGGATAAAAGTTTGTCTATCTTCTTGATATTCTCAGAGAACTAACACTTTGTTTCACTGATTCTTTCTATTGTCCCCTTTCTTTCAATTTTATTGACTTCAGCCATCAGTTCCTGCCATCTAATTCTCCTGGGTGTGTTTTCTTCTTTTTGTTCTAGAGCTTTCGGATGTATTGTTAAATTTCTAGTACAAGACTTCTCCCTCTCTTCATGAAGGCACTTAGAACTTTCCTCTTATCACTGCTTTCATTGTGTCTCCTAAGTTTGGGTATGTTGTACATTCATTTTAATTGAATTCTAGGAAGTCTTTAATTTCTTCCTTTCTTCCTTCTTTTTTTGTTTCTTCTTTTCTTTCTTCCTTGATCCAGTGGTAACTCAGTAGAGAGTTGTTCAGTTTCCAAGAGTTTATAGGCTTTCTGTTGTTTCTGTTGTTGAAATCTAGTTTTAATCCATGGTCTGATAAGATACAGGGGGTTACTTCAATTTTTTTTATATCTGTTGATACTTGCTTTGTGGCTCAGTATATGGTCAGTTTTGGAGAAGGTTCCATGAGATGCTGAGAAGAAGGTATATTCTTTTGTGTTTGGGTGAAATGTTCTGTAGATATCTGTTAAGTCCATTTGATTCATGTCTGTTAATTTCATTAGTTCTGTGTTTAGTTTCTGTCTGGATGACGAGTCCATTGTGGAGAGTGGGATATTGAAGTCTCTCACTATTATTGTGTGGGGTTTGATGTGTGATTTAAGCTTTAGTAATGTTTCTTTTAGAAATGTGGGTGCCCTTACATTTGCGGCATAGATGTTCAGAATTGAGACATCATCTTGGTGGGGTTTTCCTTTGATGAATATGAAATGCCCTTCTCCATATCTTTCAATTAATTTTGGTTTGATGCCTATTTTGTTAGATATTAGGATAGCTACACCAGCCTTCTTCTTAGGTCTGTTTGACTGGAAAATCTTTTTCCAACTTTTTAATCTGAAGCAATGTTTATCTTTGATGTTGAGGTATGTTTCTTTTATATACCAGAATCATGGATCTTGATTATATATCCATTCTGTTAGCCTGTATCTTTTTATTGGTGAATTGAGCCCACTGATATTGAAAGATATTAATAACCAATGATTCTTAATTCCTGTTATTTTGGTGGTAGTAGTAGTAGTAGTAGAAGTAGTGTGTGTGTGTGTGTGTGTGTTTGCCTTCTTTGGATTTTGCTGGTGTGAAATTATCTATAGCTTGTGTTTGTTTGTGTGTAGATAACTTCTTAGTATTGGAGTTTTCCTTATAGTACCTTCTGTATGGTTGGATTTGTGGATAGACATAGTTTATATTTGACTTTTTCATGAAATATCTTGTTTTATTTATCTATGGTGACTGACAGTTTTTCTGGGTATAGTAGTCTGGGATGGCATCTGTGGTCTCTTAGAGTCTGCAAAACATCAGTCGAGGCCCTTCTGGATTTTACAGTCTCTATTGTGTGTGTGTGATTCTAATTGGAATGCCTTTATATGTTACTTGGCCTTTTAGCCTTGCTGTTTTTAATATTCTTTCTTTGTTCTATGTGTCTAATGGTTTTTTAGTATGTGAAACATGAATTTTCTTTTTGATCCTATCTATTTGTTGTCCTGGAAGCTTCTTGTGCCTTCATAGGCATGTACTTCTTTAGGTTGGGAAAATTTTCTTCTATGATTTTGTTAAATAATTCTCTGGGTTTTTGAGCTGGAATTCTTCTTCTTTTATTCCTATTATTTTTAGGTTTGGTCTTTTCATAGTGTTCCAGAGTTTCTGGATATTTTATGTTAGGATTTTTTTAGATTTAACATTTTCCTTGACTGATGAATTTATTTTTTCTACTGTGTCTTCAATGCCTGAGATTCTCTCTTTCATCTTTTGTATTATGCGGGTGAGGCTTGCACCTGTAGTTCCTGTTCACTTGTGCAGATTTTCCATTTCCAAGATTCTCTCCATTTCTCCATTTGTGTTTTCTTTATTGCTCCTACTTCCATTCCTATGCCTTGAACTGTTTTCTTCACCTCTTTGGTTTCTTTCTTTCTTTCTTTCTTTCTTTCTCTTTTTTCTTGTTTTTTTTTGGCAATCTCTTAGGAATTTATTGTCAACAAATTTTTTGTTTGTTTTTCTCAATTTATTTAAGGATTTTTTTTTAAAAAAAAAACTTCTTTTTTAAGGACCTCTATCACTTTCATGAACCCAGATAGCTGGGTTCTGGTGGTGCCACAATGCCCTTTCTGTTATTGATTGTGTCCTTATACTGGCATTTAGGGATCTTGATTTGTAATGATTATAGGTCTAGGTATTGATTCCTGTGTTGTTAACTGGGTTATGGATACCAGGGGAGTTGATGCAATCTGGGTTGTTGTTGAGTGGGCAGTAGGCAATGTCTTACCTTGTATCTCTAGGGCTATCCTGGCCTCCATTAAAGCTGCCCTTGCTGTAGGACCTAGTATGGAGCACAGGGGATGGGGTGCATTCTGGACTCCATACTAGGGCTTTAAGGAGTATTAGGGGTGTCTTACTGGGGTCCCTCCATACTGAGAATTTAACCTTCAGTACCTGAGAATGTGGCAGTAAATGGAGATAGGGGCTTTAAAGAAGTCGTTCAGATTAGGTCCAGTATGGGGGAGAACCTTGCAGATGTAAAGGGAAAAGTAGAGTACTCACAGGGCAATGAGAGGAGCTTGCAGAGGAAAAACCCTGCTGGCACCATGCCCTTGAACTTCAGCCTCTAGAATAACTTCCAGTTGAGATATACAGCCAGGTGTGTGATAGTTTGTGTGCCCGCCAGAGCAAACTTCTTCAGAGATTGTCATCTGGTTTACTTTTGACCCTGGAGAGCACATCACATGCCACAAACTAAAGACAGCTTGTGCAGCCTTGACAGGTGGAAAAATACATGTTTCAATAGCTCTAGTATGGACACCATCTTATGACCAGTCCTGATGTCAGACCAGGATGTCACACCATCTTGTGTTCTGGGCTATTATGGTCTACACCCTCTGTCACCTGACCTGAAGCCCTGATACAGACTAACCTTTATAGAGGACTTTCTTCCTGTAATTAAGTTTATAGCTTTTGGCCCTAGGTCCTTACTGTGCCATTTTGCTGATTTTAATCAGTAGCTGGCTCATGAAATCTATTTACTGTTCGTACAGGAAAGAAAAACTTCCTAAGACAATAATCCAGGATCAAGAGTAAGGACAAATTCAATATTGTTATGTAACACCATTATATGCAACATGTCCATATGTATTTGTAAATTATAGAGAATCCCAATTAAATGGGTGAACGTACCATCCTGGGGAATTGATTACAATGCTTAGAATCAGTCTGTGTGCTTCTTGCTCTTCTGTGCCTCCATTTCACTGGAAACAATTATTCTAAAATTTAAAACAACAACAACAACCCAGATGTAGAGGCATAGACCTAGGATCCCAGCACTCATATGTAGAAGCAAGAGGATTACTTCAACTTCAAGACCAGGTCTACATAGCAAGTTCTAGACTAGTCAGGGTTACCCAGCAGGACCCTGTCTCAAGACCAACCCAAACCAAGTAAGCAAGTAAACACAAAATGTTTGCTTTTAAAAAATAGGCATTCTTGCTTATCTATGTGCCTGTAAACATGTCCTGACCTGTGGTGCTTGCCTTTGACCTTCGCCACAGAGGTGTGCTCACATGGAGCCCTCCATCGGATGGCTCTTCTCACGGGGCTCTCACAGGACTTGGTCATGATGCTGCAGCTGTATGCCATTTCCTCTGCCAAGCAGTAGTCCGTTGTGTGATTGCGCCACGTGTTTACTGTCTTCTGGTAGGTACTCAGCTTCTCTGTGTTATTAGCAATATTACTGGGACTACTCTCACAATGCTCCTCTGGGAAGGAGCTGTTAATTTTTTTTTTACACTTTTAAAAGTGTAAAGAATGTGCACAAGTGTAAGGTATGGTTGAAAACGTTCTGTTTGCTTTAAATCAAACAAATGATTTTTGGGGGGAGGGGGTCTGAAATGGTTTAATCTTAAGCATTCCAGGAAGCTGATATTTTATTGTACAAAGTAGCAGTTCTGCATTAATTTCTAAAAATAAAGGTGTCCCAAAATCTTTAACTCAGTGACCGTCTTATTTAGATGTTATAATCTTTCAGAACATTTGTATCCTAGCTTCTTAGCACTATAAGAAGAAGCTATGTGAGAATGTAGAGAACATAAGGCTGTGTCCCTTCTATTTATGGGGAAGGAAATGGAGACTCAGCAACATCAAGAAATTGGAACAACAAAACTGGGCATGGATCCAAAGCCGACTCATGTCTGTCTATCTGGTGTGGGGAGCACAGATGTTGGCTTCCTCTGGGCCTGTGGTCTCTTCCCACTCCTTGCTGCTGTGCATGGCACAGGAGGAAGGGAAGTCTCTACACTTAGGAGGCTGATTTTTACTTGAATTGCTACTATTTCTTTGTATGTGTGTATGTACTTGTATGTGTGTTTCTGTGAGTGTCCATGGAGACAAGAGGGCTGTAGGTCTCGGGTTTCATTCAGAGGCCATTCACCTTGATTTGTGAAGCAAGTTTTCTCCCTGGCCTGGATCTTGTCAAGTAGATTATGCTGGTGAGCCCTGTCTTCGCATTCCTGACAGTGGGATCACAAGTCCACTACACATAGTGCTAGCCACAAATGAGTCAGAGTTAATCTTTTGACATCCATCCATGTGATATTGATATTGTCTATATTTTCCAAGTTAAGGAGAATGAATCCAAGGATAAATGATTCCAAGTCTACATAGGTAGCTGGGTAGTCCAGTCAGATCTTGTTCTAACTTCCTTATTCCCCACAATAACATCCTGTTGCCTCCAGAGTGAGGAGACAGCGGACCTGCTGCTGATAGATGCTGCTGATAGATGCTCATTGGGCTTTGACGAAGCACACACATGCCACTGTTAGAAGCGGAGAGCTGACAGCAGTGGCTGTAATACCGGACACTTGTGACTCTGATGTGCTTTCGAGAGGACACAGCCCTGGACTCACACTCATACACAGACCTCTGTGATTCTTGGCCTTTAATTTCTGGTTGAAGTCCTCTTCTCTACTAGGATTTAGTTAAGAAGTGAACTCACATGGCATTTGAAAAAGAGCAAGGAGGGATTTGTGGGAGGGTTTGGAAGAAAGAAAGGGAAGAGAGAAATGTAATTATAATATAATCTCACAAATAGAAAGAAGAATCTGGTATATGCAGTTGAGTGGGGCTTGAGTTGTGGTGACCTTGAGTGAATTATTTAAATTCCCCAAGCCTTAAGGCCTCCCATCTGCAAACTGGGGCTAATTAGTAGGTTCTTCCTCATAGAGTTCTCGTGATTGATTGAATCCATGCAAATCTCTCCAAACAGCACTACTGTGAACACTCAGTGCCAGCTCTGATGTTATTGAGTACTTGATAACGTAATGGAGCATGGAGGCAGGCCAACCTCCAGGCTTCTGTTAAGAAACGGATGAATGATTTTGTTGTTCCATTGCATCGGGAAGGTGGGTGGGTGGTACATATCTACATGATTGTCCAATGGGCTTCATTGTCTTGGAGTCCATTAAATTCTTACAAGAATCCTGCAAAGCTGGTAGGGTCTACAGATACCCTATTCCCCTGAAAGCTAGGTCTGGTGGGCAATGGGCCAGGTGACTAACTCAAGATCCTTCCTTTCTCCATCCCTTCCTCCCTCTCTTTGCTGCTACTGATTTGTACATATTTATGGAGCTGATGTCTGCAAACACTGTAATAGTTTAGTCAGGTTAATCAAACACGCCTATCTCTTTACACACTTAGCAGTCTGCTTTTTCTAGGCATGGAGCTCACAGTCATTCATATGTAGAATGAAATTTTCCCTATGAGTTCTGAAGAGACCAGGACTTCTAAAAAATCCATCAAAAGGGCCCCTTTTTCTCTGTTGCAAAGACCTGGCTCAATTCAATCCTCTTTGCTTTAATGACTATGGCAGAGTAGTATTGCCAGATGAATGTCTTGCATAAACCGCTGGTGCTTGTGTGCTAAGAGGATTTACTCGGAAGCCCTTCGGAATTACCTTCAAGGGCAGAGATCGATAGTGGCTTCAAGGATCTTTCTCTAGTTCCCGGGGAAGCTGGGCATTCTGCCATTCTTTTCTCCGAGAACTGTCCAGTTATGCTTGGGAATGGGTCCCTGTTTCCAAGATGTTGCTATAGTTACAGTGCAACTTGTGAGTATGAAAAACAAAACACTAGCTTGGTACATTTCGTTGAGAAGTAGGGTAAGTCTTTGTCAGTTACAGCTGGGTGGGGAATTACTGGTTCTTGGCTGGAACTGAGCTCAAGCGCTATGGCTGACCGTGTCCTTGAGCTGTGTCAAGGAGTCAGGAACATGTGGGCTTGGACCACACTGAGGGTAAGGTTTGTGTTCCATGTGGAGGGGTTCATGAGACTGAGATCTGACTCTGGCTCTATCATTTGTTCTTGCTGTGACCTTAGACATCTTTCTTTGGAACTATTTCTGTGTCTCCTGTAATGAAGATGTTAGACTGCTTGGTCTCAAAGATCCTTTCCATTTGCATCCAGCAGAGGGAAGTATTCTTCATGTTTTGCCTGGGCCCTCATTTGAGAATCCTAATCACTTTGTGCCCTGGAAGAGGAAGCCATGATCTGGTCCCCATCTTCTGGTAGAGCTAGACCCCCTGTGGTTTGTTCTTAGATCTATGGCAGGCAGAGACCTGCACCCCCCTCCTTTTTTTTTTTAATCTCGCATCTTCCCCTGGGCTCTGTACTACTCTCCCATTTCCCGGGGCGAGGGAACCGCTCAGTTCCAAAGAAACTCAGGACAAATGGCCAACTGTGCTGTCTTTTAGCATACCAAAGCAGAAGCTGACCCCCAGCTCGGCGCCTGCGGCTCCTCTCAGCTCTTCTTCCTCGGTCCCCTCTTTAGCCCACAGACTTTGCTTCCCTTCCCCAGTTTTCTTTCCTTGCCATTTCGGACACAGGTTCCCTTGGTCTTCTCTGTCTCTTGGTCTTCCCCTCTTGCTCTCCCCTACCTCTTTCTTCTCATGGCTTGGTCCAATCTGCTGTTTAGTCTACTGTTTTTTCTACCTGCTCTAGACTCTTCTAGATGCCTCTGCTTGTATTCTTCCTCATATCTAAAATAACCTCAACCATACCTTGGAGTGGCTATATCCTCATTTCACTCAGGAACCAAGCAAGGGGAACTGAGAGGACTTGCGTAGGGCTGTGTGGGTTTTGTAACAGGGCCCCAGACCTTAGCATAACCGACTCCATGTTGGAGTTACCATTCAGACTATAAAACTCATCACGTAGACAATACCGCCTGCCAAAACCAAAACAAAGGCCTAATCCATCAAATTCTATAGAGTTCTTGAAAAGTCTCATTGCTTCTTAGCTTCTGTAGTTCTACTTCTGGCTAACTGTTCTTGTTAACTGAAGTGTGTCAGCCCAGGACACGTGTGTGTGTGTGTGTGTGTGTGTGTGTGTGTGTGTGCTTCAAAGCTCAACACGAGACAGGCTCAGTGTTACATTGTGATCCCAAACACCCAGTGTGGTTGCTGCTGACTAATAAAGACTTTCTATTGGCTTAAACCCATGTTTGAGCAGTCTTCTCTGGCTTCCAATGGTCATCTGTAGCTCATCCTGCTGGCCCTTTTCCTGTGGACCTCAGTAGGCAGTCATTGTTTGTAAAAGCCTCTGTTGATCATAGGAGATACTTTACTCACACTGAGGAGGATGAAACATGAAATCCTTTTAGAGTTCACGTAGAAGCCTCACTGTGTAGTTACATACAATCTCTTTTCCCATGAAGCTTTTCTTTTGAGGTTTGGGGTAAAAGGTCTGTGAAATGCAATCCCAGTAAGGGCTGCAATGGTCCTAAGTTTCCAACAGTAGAATTCCCTCTAGCTTCTTTAAGTAGCAACGGGAAATTTTAGAGGACATTAGGAAACTCTTGGAGTCTCCAGACAAGCCAGAGGAGAGAATCTGAAATAATGTAGCAATAAATAGCACCGAGCCACACTGTGGGGGCTTTTTTGGGAAAAACACCACTGCACAGCTTCTCAGTATTTAGGATTTTGGGACTGCCCACCCCGTGGAAGGAAGATGATTGAGGCTTCCTATGAGGAGGCTCCAGCTGGGCACATATCTTAGTTCATGTCTCCCTGTGGGTCACTGTTACTTCCTCAATTTTACAGCTAAGAACTGCAGGTTGTGCGAGTTTATGATTTGCTCACGTAAATCTCTCTGACTTGCAGGTTTAGTGTCCAGGACTTCAGGCTGAAGCTAGGAGTCACCCCAAGTAACCAGAAGGCAGTTTTAAGAGAGGAGGGTATTACTGGCTTCTCTCTGTAAATCTAATTACAGTCATTTGGGAGGAACAGCCCCGATGGAATGTTTTGTTTTGTTGGTGCTGGGGTTGAAGCTAGGGTGTCACTCCTGTTAGGCAAGTGCCTACAACTGAGCAGTTTCCAGCTTTTCCAGTTTTTGTCTTTGAGACAGAGTTTTGCTAAGTTGCCCAGGCAGCTTCAGCCTTAAACCTACCATCCTCCTGCTTCAACATTCCAAGTAGCAGGGCATGCAGGCCTAGACCACTAGAGTCAGGTATATTCTTATTTCATGCTTAATTTTATTATCTTCTGCTTCTTCTGAGAAACCCTGAAGGGGAGCTTTTCCCACTTGTTGCTCTGTGCCATTTGCTTCTTCTATCTCTGTCTAAATAAAGCATTCCTGGACTTGGAAGATATCATATCGTAGGCTCACCCAGTCTCATTAATTCATAAACCAGGAAGTAGTCCCATGGCAGAAATTTATTCTGTCCAAAGTCATATAGTAAAGTGGCAGCTTTCATGCATTTAGCAAATGGTTACTGAGTCTATGACTATTTTACTTGGCATTGGGTGAAAGGCAGACAAGTTTCTAGTTGCCATGGAGCTTTGAGTAAACAAGAGGAACATGACTGTAATTTGCTAGCCTTAAAGTCATTTGGAACAAAAATACTTTAGAATAATTTCCTTTTTTTCAAAAATTAATTAATTTTTTTGTTGAGAATTGCATAGTTGTATACTATGAAATAGATCGTATTCACATCCCATTTCTCCTTTCCAACTCCCTCTGGAATCCCCACAACACATCCCTTCCAATTGCATGTCTTCCTTTCTTTCATTTTTAAATAACCCACTAAGTCCAGTTAGTACTTTTCATATGTGTATGGATGCACGGCATCTACAGGGCATGGGCAAGCTAATAGTGCCCATACCCTCAAAGAAGAATGCTTCTCTCTCCTTCAGTATTTATCAACTGCCAAAACCTTCTGGGGACTGGGTGGAGCCTCGGAACTCTCATAAGCTTCTCCCCAGTCTGTGCCAGAATTTTGGCTGCGTTGACTTTGTGTGTGTCTTGTGCACACAACTGCAGCTTTCGTGAGATCACAAATACAGTGGTCCAGGAGACAGCATTGCACAGCACTCTTCCATCCTCTGCACCTATGCTCTTACTGCCTCCTCTTTATGTTGTTCTTTGGGTACTGGCGTATGTGTGAGAGTTGGGGGAGGGGTGATAAAGATGTCCCATTTAGGGATAAGAGCTCACGATGACATTATTAGTACTTTGGCTAACTTTGAGTCTGCATTGACTACTGTTCCCTATAAAAAGAAGGTTCTCTGATTGGGGTTGAACATACTCCAGGTCTATGTGCATACATGACTATTTAGAAGGAATTTTTGCCAACATGATGATTTGGCAAAATAACAGTAGCTTGTTCCATCCTAGGGCCTAAGCCCTCAGCAATGGGATTTTGACCATGTTTACATTACCCAGCATAAAATTTCTTTTGTAGATAAGGCAACAAATCCATTCAGAAAATGGCGGTTACTTCATAAAAATCATGCCACTATTGCATCAGAGGGCACATTTTGCCTGAAAGACTAGTACTATACTAGGCAGAATCCAGTGCTGGTGAGACCATTGATGTCTTTTCTCTCCCAGAAACTTCTATCAACACTTCTAGATCTATGAGAGCTGGTCAGTAGGGAGGCAGCTTACTGGTCAGTGTGAGATTGATTTCTCTATGATCTGCAGCCGAAGTGTGTGATATCTCCAACAATATGTGTCTTACCAGGTGGTTACGGCAGAATGGCAAATAGCCTGTGTTGTTTTAGAGGTCACTGGGGTATCCTTGAATAATAACTAATAGAGAGGTATAAGGTATTTTTCTTAATTAGATTAAAAAACCACAATGGTAGATATACAGCAAAAAGTTTAGCTTTGTTATCAAAAAGTACAAACTAGCCCTTTTCTTTTCTATTAGCTGTAACATTTAAGAAAAACATCTACCTGGTGCTAGTGAAGCTATGTGAGGTTCTTCAATCTCATACATGCTTGACAAAGGTCCCAAAACATTCCTGCCTAATATCTACTTTTGAGACTGTTAGAGAACTATCTGTGTATTGAATATACATAGTAAGAATCCCAGTGAGGCTTTCCATAAATACACAGATTTAATGACAGCCATGCATGACAGAAAATTCTAACAGACAAGAAAGTCAGTAAATATGGATTCACTTTCATCTGCATAAACGAAATCTGGGGTAGGCCATTGAGCTGATGCGGAGAAACCCTGGTACCTCTGTCCCTGCTAGAGGTCCAGGCACGGCAGTCACCTTCCATGTGACAGGGGAACAGCAGTTCTTGTGGAACTTGGCACATGCACTCGAAACCTTCACGAGGATGCTTTTCAGTTGGACATATTCCCTACCATCATGACAGAAGGAATGGAAAAGAACATTTATTAGCGAGGCCTGTGTCTCAGCCAGCTTTGCTTGTATTCTCCTTAAAAGAAGCTCAGAGAATCATTTGTCCTTTGCATGTTATCCCTGAAATTATCCTTTGGAAATTATCCCTGAATAAAACATTAATCACAGATATATAGCAATGTGAAGGATATAATTTCTGGCCCACTGTAAATGTTGACATAGAAATAAAGTCATTGTGTCATCTTGAATAACTTCATTTGAATGTGACTACCGTCAAAATACAATAGCTAACCTTTTCTGTCTCACTAACCTTTAAACAGTTGGAAATTTTCTATTGTTTCTTTTCTAGTATTCTGGTTCCCATAAAGGTTTTTCTAATGTGTGTTTTCTACTTGAAACCTTACTGATCATCTTGTCACACCTCTCAGCCACAACAGTATGTGTAGAAATACAAAATTTAACTCTATGTGGTTGCACACTAAAAGGTACTATTCTTTCTTTTGATTATAATTATTGACACCATAATGATCAGAACAGAATCAACACCCTGTACATTTGACAAACATGGAAGATGAACTAGACCTCCCAGGAAGAAGGATGAGGGCTCTGAAACAAGTACCCATGAGGGCTGCTAATGCTAGAAAAAGCAGACATCACAGCCCATTAGACTTCTGATTTCATTTTCATAGGTTTCTAATAGAAAAACTTGATTCCGTAGCTAATTCAATGGGATGTATTAGTTTTAAAGCAGCATTTGTTAATTCCTAGATCCCTCTTATGAAGTGCATGTAAAAACGCAATGGGTGCTATTGTGGAGACTTAAAGTTGACAGTGCGCATTTCCATCTTGTTGTGAGAGCCACGGACTAGAGAGCTTCTCCTCAGGTGCGAATGGCAGCATCAGCTCTGTGCTGACTTCAGTTTGCTGGCCTGGAGCTCCGTCCTCACACCCCTGCCTCGGGAGTGAAGGCATTCTCCTTGTGTGGGCCACCTGACTTTTCCCAGTTATCCGTACTCTGTAGCAGGGGTCCCTGCTCAGGCTTTCTCAGAGGACTGGACTTACAGTCTGCTTGCCTGATAGCACAATGTACTAATTACTTGCAAAATTTTTTGAGATTTGTCTATTCGCCCCATTTTTTTTGATTTTATTCACTCAGTTATTAAGATGGTCCCAGAAGTACTTGTTTTCTTTTCTTTTCTTTCTTTCTTTCTTTCTTTCTTTCTTTCTTTCTTTCTTTCTTTCTTTCTTTCTTTCAACTTTGGGCTATGATTCAACACCATTCAACACTAATCTATCTATTTTGGTGCCCAGATTGCTCCAGATTTGGTCACTGGCTGCTCTCTTAGTTGGTTCCTGTGTCCCTTGGACATACTCCGTTGTTCCTCCTCCCCTATTTTCTTTACTTTTCCATGCCACCGTGTGCTCCAGGCTCATCTTGTAGGTTATCTGTCCTGGCCACCTGTCCAAGGAACCTGGCTCTCTTGGTTGGAAAATGCATTATGAGACCACACAGGGCTTTACAATTCTTTTTATACATGCTATTTCATCAGTTCATCTGCTTTTGGAGGGCACTTATCTTTACTTATTATTCTTATTATTAATTTTACTTTTTAATATAATAATTTAACATACCAAATTGTATTTCCTTTTATTTAAAAAACTTGGGAGTTTTATACGTGAGTATTGTATTTATATTACTTCCACCTCTGCCCCTCCAGCTCCCCTTTGTCCTAACCACCCTATCTCAAATTGTTGACCTCTTGTTGCTTAATTATTATTGTTTTACACACATACACACACACATGCACACATGCATGCACGCACACACATACACAAATGCACACACGCAATACAACAAGCACACAAGCACACACATGCACACTTGAACATGCATGCACATGCACACACATATGCAGGCATGTACACACATGTACACATGCACACATGAAGGCGTGCACACACACAATACAGGCATGCAAACACACATGTACACTTGCACGCACACATGCACATACATGCCCTGCCTACTGAGTCCATTTAGTGTTGCTAACATGTACATGTATTTAGGATTAACCACTTGGGATTAGATAAAAGATCAGGAAGCTCATCCCTGGGGAAGACTGATTCTTCCTGCCTTGGCAGCCATTGATCTCCTGTAGCGCTTCATCTGGGAGGTATGGGGGTAGAGGGCTTGTGAGATTTTCCTCATCCATGTTGGCATGTTGACTTGTATGGCTTTATGCAGGTTTTATCTGTTTTTTATTTTTCCATCTTAGCTATGTGATGTCTAAACACAATCTTCTAAGTTTAATTTCTATGATTTACTTATCTAAGAGGGAGAATGGCTTATTAATTTTACTGATCCAGTCTTACCTTTTCTGTGCCTAAGATTTTCAGGGGTTTTCTGCGTGTGAGGTGGCGAGAACAGGGCCCCCAGCTCAGGCTCTGAGCCCAGAGGAAGTCTTTTTCTTCTCCTGGAGTCTGTGTTTGCTGTAGGACTCATTCTCTGGACCATCGTTTCTTTCTTCTTTTTCTTTTTGGTGTGTGTGTGTGTGTGTGTTTGTGTGCACACCTATGTGTGTGTGCTTTCGTGTGTATGTGTGTTTGTGTGTAAGTGTGTTTGTGTGTGTGTAAGTGCATGTGCATGCATGTCTGTATTGTGGGTGAAGGCTTAGTGGGTACTTTCAGATCCTATCCCTCAA
>PVIU01023432.1:0-27407 GCA_004026605.1 Ondatra zibethicus
AGCAACACCACAGCCATCGCTGAGGCCTGGGCTCGCCTAGATCACAAGTTCGATCTGATGTATGCCAAGCGTGCCTTTGTGCACTGGTATGTGGGTGAGGGCATGGAGGAGGGGGAGTTCTCTGAGGCCCGTGAAGACATGGCTGCCCTAGAGAAGGATTATGAGGAGGTTGGGGCCGATAGTGCTGAAGGAGATGATGAGGGTGAAGAATACTAGCCCCCGTGGTTCATTGTCTACCCTTGATTGTCTTTTCTTTGTCTGTGTGTAACTGTCCTAAACTGTCAATAAAGGTGTTTCCAGTGCAAGTGGGAAACTGGCTTTTGATTCAGTTTCTTCTCCCTCCCCCAAGGTAGCATTTTGCTAGATAGTCCAAGCTAGCTTGCCGCCTCTGCCTCCATGAGTGCTGTCAAGATCCCTGATTTGAATCACAGATTCATGGCCCTTTTAGTGGGTCCATCTGAGGTTAGCGATTAGCCGGCTGTTAAATCTGATTTTAGGTCAAAGGTCAGAGTTTCTGCCACTTGAACTCAAGGGCAGCTATAGCATCACAGATAATAACATGCAGAATGACTGGCTCTGGAGTTGGGTATGTTTTACTAGTTACTGGAAGACTTGTTTGGTTTTGGGAGTTCAAGACAGGGTTTCTTTGTGTACCTTTAGAGCCTGCTGCCTTTGCTTCACAAGTGCTGAGATTAAAGGCGTACACCACCATGATCCATTTTTTTTTTTTTTGACTTGTTAGGTTTTTATTCCAAGTGCCAGAACCTAGGAGTACAAACGGTACTAAGTATAATTGCTGGTTGGGGAAGGTAGGTTTGGCTGAGACAAAATTACTATCTTTACAGGTTGGCAGGGTATGGTGCTTAACCTTTATAATAGATTGTGGATATTTGAGGGGAATCGGAAATGTTTAAAGAGTCATAATTTGAACCCTCTAACCCAAGTCCCTGTAGCAAGCAGTACTGAGAGCAGAAAAAAATGTTCGTAGAGGGTCAGATGGTGGTGGCACATGCCTTTAATCCTAGCACCCAGCAGAGGTAGTGGATGGATCTTGAGTTCCAGACTTTATAGAGGCCTGCAGGACTACAGAAACCCTGTCTTGGAAAGGTGGGGTTGCTAGAGACCACACTCTGGACGCAGACAATCTAGGTTCAGCTGGAAGTCCTGCTACACCAGTTAATATGGTTGGGGTCAGACAGTATGCACAGAGCCCCAGGTTTGCCTGTAACTCAGTGAAGGCAGAGGCAGGGCAATAAGCTCGAGATCATCCAAAGCCAACTTAAGATACAGGAGACCTTGCCTTCAAAGATGAAGTCAAAGCATTCAATGTGCCTACATTGGGAAGAGTAGCAAGTAAATGGGTCCAGTGATGGCTGAGCCCCTGGGGTTAGGCTTAAATAGAAGGTTTTACTAACTAGCTTACCCATCAATATTTTTGGTGTTTCGAGACAGGGTTTCTTTTTTTTTTTTTTTTTTTTTTTTTTTTTTTTTTTTTTTTTTTTTTTTTTTTTTTTTTTTGAGACAGGGTTTCTATATGTAGCTTTGGAGCCTGTCCTGGAACTAGCTCTTGTAGACCAGGCTGGCCTCAAACTCAGAGATCCGCCTGCCTGCCTCTGCCTCCCAAGTCCTGGGATTAAAGGCGTGCGCCACCACTGCCTGGCTACTAACTGATTTACCCATTATTGACTGGTCAACATTGTTCCAGCTCTCATCTGCTATCAAGGTGGTCCTGTAAATTGTGAGAAATGTGTGAAGCTGGAAGGCGAGTTCCTCTGGCACCAGGGCATCAGACCAGCCCTTTTCTTAGTATGGCAGAAATTTAATTCTTTGGGGGTTTGTTTGAATAGTCTGATAGTCTAGAAACACACGCTCCCCTCTTGCCCAGCATGAAGAGGGTATGGATCCTATGACCTGGTTGTAATTCAGGGACCAGTCATGTTGGTAGGTTTTGAATTAAGCAATTGTCAAATTTCTTGTGCAAAAGGAACTGGTTTTTGGGGGGGCGGACTTGCTGGCATGGCCACCTTTGTCTAGTGACCTACTCCAGTGGGACCTGGTTACCAGCTTTCACCAGGCATCTTCGTAAGCCTTACCACAGCGTACATTAACTCCTGGCCCTGTGAGGAAGCATGCCTTAGAAACTGTTCTTGGGGGGCTGGAGAGATGGCTCAGTGGTTAAGAGCACTAACTGCTCTTCTAGAGGTCCTGAGTTCAATTCCCAGCAACCACATGGTGGCTCACAGCCATCTGTAACGAGACCTGGCGCCCCCTTCTGGCATGCAGGCACACATGGAAGGAATACTATACACATAATAAACAAATCTTTAAAAAATAAAGCCTTTAAAAAAATTAAAAAAAAAAATTAAAAAAAAAACTGTTCATGTGCTGGGTGGTGGCTCATGTCTGCCATCCTGCATTGGAGGCTGAATGCAAAGCCAACACAGACTCCTGAGTTCAAAGGCATTTAAGTGAGATCTTAGCCTCCCCCACTCACACAGACCCCCAACACACACCAAAACGATGGCATATTGGTTTGTAACCCCCAGCTCCAGGGACTCTGGTGCCCTCTTCTGTCCTCTGCAGGTACTTGCACACACCAACACACACACACTTTTAAAAACCCTAACCCTAACATGTAGTACAAGTTGGGGGTGGGATGGAGGGAGGGAGCACAGCTTGGCAAGCTTTTCTTTTCTGCTCCTGATCTATCTCTGCCTGAGACATTTTTGCAGCATCCCTATGAGCAGCATCTGTGGTTTGTGTGCTTGGCAAGAGGCAAGCCTGCTGCTGAGCTGAGCGTGACCTATCAGACTGAAACTTGGGGCACAGGTGGGTGACCTAGCTACGATGACAACCAGATGTTTGTACTGGAGAGAGTGGGAGAGTCGGTAAGGGGAGCAGATAAATCAATTTTGGGGTAGCCCCAGCCTACCTAAAAGGTTCATTTTCCAAGTCTGCCTTTCCCATTAAAAGTGCCTGGAGGAAGTTCTCAAAGGCCCTGATGTGGGCCCCTCAGCATTATGAAGGACCTGGTGGAGCCTGAAGCCCCCATCCTCACCCCTAGCCAGGGGCAGCCGTTGCCAATTCCCTCAGTAAGCCTTTGGATGAGTTTTATACATGGGTCAAGATGTAAGGAGCTGGGAAACTTTCAGCTGCCAGAGGCCGTGGGGTGAAGAAAGGTGAGGGAAAGATAGCTTTGCTGAGGAACAAATGTCTCAGAGGAGAGCGTGGGGAATTGAAGAGCAAAGTGCCATGGTTGGGGAGGAATCTGTCCTTGTAATGATAATTTCCCCCTCCTGTGTGGGTAGGAAAGTGCCCAGAAGTTAGCCTGCAGCAAGAACAAATATACCCCAAGGTCCGCCACACTGCTTTGTGGGGGAAAGTCATACGATCTGCCCTTGAGCAGGAATAGAAAGTCTGGTCTCAGCATTGCTTTGGAGGTCTGATGGGATAAACGACAGATGCATGGCTTCTGAGGTGGGCTGTGGCTCACATCCTCACTGCCTGGACCAGGGTTTTCGTACCCTCACTTGACCTGCTGCTCGCCCCGCATGATGGCTCTGAGAAGTGGGCCGAGACAAAACTCTCATGTGAGAAGAAGCAGAAAGAGGAAGGGTGGGGAGAGCCTGCCTGTGGACTTAAGCACTCAAGTGTGCAGGAAGCTGCTAGTTAACGTCTGTACACCAATGGAAATCTGTCAGTTAGAGAACTAAGCATCCAGCTTGGGGGCTGGAGAGATGGCTCAGCAGTTAAGGACACTTGCTGTTCCTGCAGAGGATCTGGGTTTGGTTCCCAGCACTGCATGGCGGCTCACAATCATTTGTAACTCCAGTTCCAGGGGTGGCTCCTGGCCACCGTGGGGTCCAGACACACGAACACTCATGCATGTAAGATTCAAATTAAAAATTCAGCCTGAAGAGACCTCTGACTTCAGAAATATTCTGTGTGGCACCCCGGAGGGGTTGTGGGAGGAGAGGCTGCGTTCATAGCCTCGGTGTTCTTCACCTGAACTTCAAGGGTTGTAATAGATAAAGCTCAGAGAGATTAAATATTTAGCCTGAAGCTTCAGAGTGACTAATGCAACTGAAATCTGTCCTTAAAACTCTGAAGTAGCTTCCCAGGAGCACCTGGGAAAGTCATCCTTGTACCCAGCAGCCTTTCCAGGTCAGGGGGACAGTGCCACAGCCTGGAGTGCTGGATTGAACTTGGTCATTGGTTGTTGCCGTATATCCCAGGAGCCCCAGACAGCTATACAGAGACAGAGAGCAGCAAATCCAGGGGCCCACACCCAGGATGAAGCCTCCCCAGGGAGCAGGGCTTGTTTTCTTAGTCTCTGAGTAAACTCTCAGGTCTTGGGGGAGAGATGGTGTTCTTGTGAGAGGACTCTGACACCTGCCTGAACGCCTGCTGCCAAAATGGGAGCAGACATGCTGACGCGACACTCAGATCTGGAATATCGCCCTAGCCAGGGTCACCAGATGGGGCATCCTGGGATGACCTTGGCAGGTGGTGCTTGGGACACGTCCAGGAGACCTGGCATGTGGAGAAGGTTGGTCCCTTTTGCTGGCATCTCAATCTGTCACCACCCTGTTCATTCCGGGAACTTGTGTTCAGAGTTGGTCAACCCTGTGCAGGCTTGGGAAAAATGGTTCATTCCTCCTTCCATGCTCCGGAAGTCTGCAGCTGGAGAGAAGCATCACAAGTCAACATCTGGTAGAACTGGACATGTCCCTTTTGGGTGAGGTAGGCAATCTACCACCTTACAGAACAGGATGCATCTCTTTAAAAAATTATTTATGTGTATGTATGTGTGTGTGTGGGGTTCTGTGTATTCCCATGGGGGCCAGAAAAGAGTGGATGGTCTCCTGGTGCTGGAGTAACAAGTGGTTGTGGACCACCCTGTGTGGGTGCTGGGAACCGAACTCGGGTCCTCTAGGAGATCTTGAATGAGTCAGAACCACTGAGCCATCTCTCTGGCCCTTGGACACATCTCATTAAGACAGACAGAAGGTGCTTTGAGAGACTTGTCCCACCACCGGTTTCTTTCCTTCCTTCTTCCCCATCCCCACTGCCTTCCTCTCTTCCCCTTTTTCCTTGTTTTTATAGTGCTGGATGTAGAACTCCAGGCCTCGTTCACACAACTAGACAATCATTTTATCACTAACTACACCCCTAGTCCTGGCTGTTTCTTTTTAATTATGTGTATGAATGCATGATGTGTGTGGCACGTGTGCTGATGGCCAATGTGTGGCAGTCAGAAGACTTGGTGGGAGGTGACTCTCTCCTTCCGCCTTTCTGTCAGGTTCCTGGGAGCCACCTCACATGCCTCCAGAAGATTTCTTCTTAAAACTGGTACAGACAGCAAGCAAGGTATCTCACACACCTGGAAGACTGAAGCAGGAAGATTGCTGTGAGCTTCAAGCCAGCCTGGACTAAAATAATATCCTATCTGAAAAGAAATTAAATAAATTTGTGAGCCAGAAGTGGTGTGCCATGGGGGCTGGAGAGGTGACTCTGCAGTTAAGAGCATTGGCTGTTCTTCCAGAGGTCCTGAGTTCAATTCCCAGCAACCACATGGCGGCTCTTGAGTGTGCACGCATACAGTTTGGTTTTAGGTTTAGATAGAGTATCACACTAGCCTAGGCTGGCCTTGAATTCACAGCAATCCTCCTGCATCAGTCTCTGGAATGCCTGGATTATAGACCTGGGCTAACTGGCCTGGCTTCAGGGTATTGTTCATTACTAACACAACTGGTTCTGTTAAGGTTCTAGACATTCTGTGAGCCAGAGGCAGGGCCTCCCATCACCAGGGTAAACCTTTGTTTAAACTAATCAAGGTAATTTTAGTCTCCTTGCTAGGGATTGGTTAAGGAACCAGCAACTGATGTCATTATGGAAATGAGAGATGAGGTAATGTCTACTGGTGTGGGGGAGGGGCTGGAGGAATCTTGTTCTTGGTAAGGAGCCAGGGGAAGGGTTCTCTTTCTCGCACCTTTGGACAGTGTGTGGGTGTATGATACTTGTGCAAGCTGCTTGCTGCTGCTGCAACTATCTTGTGACCAAAAGGGGAGAAATGGAAGCTAACATCTTAAACATGACACAGCAGAAAAATAAGAAGGTAACTGACTTTCCGGGTCCTGTAACACTCTGCCTCTGATTTCTTGTTGAGGGAGATTCTCTTTCCGGCCAAAGGTATTCCCACATAAAAATCCTACATGACCATTCATAGAAATTTTTACCTTTTTTTTTTATACTTATTTATGTGTGAGTTGTGTGAAGGTCAGAGGTCAATTTGTGGGAGTTGGTTTTCCTTCCATCAAATGGGTCTCAGAGATTGAACTCAGGTCAAGTTATCTGACCAGTTTTGTGTGTGTGTGTGTGTGTGTGTGTGTGTGTGTGTGTGTGTGTGTGTGTAGACTGGTGCTGGGGCATGTACCAACCACTCCCTACGCTCCACTCCAGGGGCAAGAGGCCCTTGCAAACACACAAACCTGTCTTGCTTCTAGCATTGCCCCAGGAGAATACTGATCCCATTGTCAGCATCCTTCCCCTCTTTAGCTGCCTTGGCTATGGTTCCTGGTAAGACAGACTGACCTGTTCCTTCCAGTCTTCCTGCGAGTCTTGGTCCAACTCAAACTATAAATCAAAGAACACAGAGAACATCAATGGGCGTCTTCCTCTTCCCTGGTACCAGTGTGCACAGCCCAGCTCTAAGACAAAGGTGCATAGTAAACCAAGAAGGCCTGGTCCAAAGGAACTGCTTCCTCTTATCAAAGTGAGCCTGAGCCCAGAGTGGTCCTAAATCTTCCTGAGCGTCCCATTTTGTCTCAGCTCTCAGACTCTGCTGAGTTTTCCTTTAGACTAGAGGTGATGCAGGGGGATTACAGGCCAGGATCTGAGAGCCTGAGATAAGAATTGTCAGTGGGATGTACCTTCATTTGGGGACTGTGGGCTCTTGAGAGGGACAGGCTGGTGTCTTCTCACTTGGCACATCTGTTTCCTTTAGTCTGTCTTTTTTTAATATTTATTTTTAATTTATTTATTATGTATACGATATTCTGTCTGTGTGTATGTGTGAAGGCCAGAAGAGGGCACCAGACATTACAGATGGTTGTGAGCCACCATGTGGTTGCTGGGAATTGAACTCAGGACCTTTGGAAGAGCAGGCAATGCTCTTAACCGCTGAGCCATCTCTCCAGTCCCCCTTTAGTCTGTCTTTACCACCTTCACCTCCTCCCCTTCCATTTCTCTCTTCCCTCTCTTCCCCATCTTCCACGGCATGCACACAGTGCAGGACAGAGCGACTTCACCCGGTGAGAGAATACTGTGAGACGCTAATGCCAGCTGTCCATTGCTGAGACCTTACCTCATGACTTCAGAAGTTCTGGCCAGCTGGCTCTAATGCTCTTAGGCCTATGACAAGGTAGATCTTGTGGAAGGGGGTGGTACTGGGAAAACTACCTACCTACCTCACAGCAGCTGGAAGTCAAACAATAAAGAGAAGCCTGGGGCCAAGATCGCCCCTCAAGATAGGACTTACTTCCTGGATAATGACTTACTTCCTGGAGACCCTCCACTCCCTCCTCCCTCTTAAAGAGTAAAATACCAGTGTGTAGGTGTAGGGGGGTGTGCAACGAGAGTGCAGGTGTCCTTGGAGACCAGAGGTGTTGGGTCTCTCTGGAGCTACAGTTATAGACAGCTGCAAGCTCCTCCACATGGGTGCTGGGTATCAAACTCCAGTATTCAAGATCAGCAGAGCTTTTAACCACACTGAGCCATCTCTCTAGCCCCTAGGCCTTGCCTCCAGCTAGAGGCCAAGAATTCAACACCTGAGACTCTGGGGGACATTCTTGATCCAAACTCTAACACAGTGACAATCAGACCCCTCTACCTGGGTGATGTCAAGATTCCTGAAATCAGCAGGCACTGCTGACAAAGGGCAGGTATGTGTGGGGGTGTGTGGAGGGCTGTAGACCCTTGAAGCTGTCTGTTAATCTCCTGTGCAACCTCTACCCACAGACTGCCACAAATTGCTGACTGCTGAAAATGCAGAGAAGTCTCTGGAAACTGGCCTGGGGGGCACAAGCCCCTGCCCCATCTCAGGCATGGCCCTTGCTGGCCCTTGCACGCTGGCTTCCATTTCAAAGTCCCCATCAGGAAACAGGGCTGGGTGAGCTCTGAGTCCCCTCCCATTTTAGCCTGGAGTTCTAGGCAGAAGAGCTCAGAGGAGCTGTGTGAAGGAAGGGGGGAGGAATGCCAGGTGGACACACAGCCTGTGCTTCTCTAGACAGTCCTGCTCAACTCTGGAGAGTTAAGAGTGTAGGGGAGAGCCGGGTGGTGGTGGTGCATGCCTTGAAACCCAAGCACCCAGGAGGCAGAAGCAGGTGGATCTCTGTGAGTTTTCTTGGGCCCAGGGGGGTCGCACAAAGATGGGGATAGACCACCAAAGTCTAGTAAACCAGAAAAAACATTATTCCATGAAAAAAAATAAAAAAATAAATCTCCATGGGACACAAAAAGCTTATCAGCTGGCTGAGACCACAGCCAAAGTTCGGTCTTGTAAGGCTGTGGCAAAGAACAGCTTCTGAACTCCTCCTTTTATAGAAGCATTAGGCAATAACAAAATAATTTTTATTTCATTTTTTTCCATAGGATTATCTGTGGTTTACTTTATTTATATGTTTATTTATTTATTTATTTATTTATTTATTTATGCACCATTCTACCTCCATGTATGCCTGCATGCCAGAAGAGGGCACCAGATCTCATTACAGATGGTTGTGAACCACCATGTGGTTGCTGGGAATTGAACTCATGACCTCTGGAAGAGCAGCGCTCTTATCCTCTGAGCCATCTCTCCAGCCCCCAAAAGAATTTTTATAATCTCAAGGTAAAACTCAGGTAAATTGCCCTTCTTGCAATTTCCATTAACAGAGTTTTTCAGCTAAACTAGTGTTTGTATTTGGTCCATTGTTTTTCCCTAGCGTCCCTTCATAGTGTTTACCAAGGCTCTGCACCTCCCCTAATACTGCCAGTTTCGCATGGCAGGGAAGGGTATGGGAAAATATAAAACCAAAAAGTCAAAAGTCACGTACATCCCATCATTTAAAAGTTAACTCAACTCACATCAATTGCTGGCCATGAGTGGCCAGGGGGTTATCTAAAAGCTGACCCTCAGTTTGCAAAGGACTGCTTCAGCCTCGAAAACAGAGCTATGGGTTGTAAAGCAGGGTAACAACCCACTGTTAATAGTTAACCCTTAAGCTGCTGACAGCCTGCTCTCATTCTCATAGGCTTACAACTTTGTATTTCTTTATTTCTTCATTCTTATTTCTGGAATCTACATTTCTATATTCTTATTTTTTGGACTCTTCATTTGAGACCAGCCTGGTCTACAGAGCTAGTTCCAGGACAGGCCCCAAAGCTACAGAGAAACCCTGTCTTGAAAAACCAAAAAAAAAAAAAAAAAAAAAAAAGTGTAGGGGGAGTACTCCACTCCTTGGAGTACTTAACTGTGATCTACTTCAAAGGTAGGGGCGAGAGTAGTGGCAGAGAAAGTGCTTAGTGTGTGCATGGCTCTGGGCTCAACCCCATCACCACATACCACACACAAAGACAAAGACAGAAAAAGGAGGAAGAGAGGGAGGAGCTACATCAGAGGCCAGGTGGGGTAGTGGGGTAGTGCATGCCTATAATCTTAGCACTTCAGAGATGGAGAAAGAAAAGAAAAAAAGAAAAAAGAAAAGGAAAGGGTTTCACTATGTAGCCCTGGCTGTCCCAGAATTCTGAAACTTTCTATGTAGAGCAGACTTTCCTTGAACTCATTGCTATAGATATACCTCCCAAGTGCTGAGATTAAAGTCCTCACTGCATCTACCCTGCCCCTGGCTTCTGGGGTAATAAGTAGCGACCAGAACCCAGGGGAGAATGGAGTTAGGGCTAAAAGCTCCTAAATCTAATACCGTTAAGACTCCTTTTTATACTTCCCTGGGCAATTCTCTTCTGTGAAAAGGAGCATTTGGAAGCAACCTCAATCCCAGGATTCCAAAGGATCAACAAGCTCAGACTGTAGACATGCCATTCTCCCTTCTGACCAGACGGTGGCAGCAACACCTTTATTTTTCAGAACAACTAAACAATTGGGACGAGAGGAGAGGGAAGGAAAGAGGGGTAAGGGAGAATTTCAAGTACCTTATAGGCATTCTGTTGACCTAGGTCCGAAGCTAGACAACCCAAACACAAAGGAAAATCTGACATATGCTGTCAGGATGAGGGAGTCTCGGCATGAGGGAGTCAGACCTAAAATACATGGGTTTTGTAGCTGCGCGGCATTGAGCAAGTAGCTTTATCTGTTTATCTTCATTTTATTTAATTTTTTGAAATTTTCTTTATTTTTTAATTTATGTATTAGTGTTTTGCCCGCATGTTATGTCTGTGGACCACATGCATGCAGCGCCCACAGAAACCAGAAGAGGGCGCTGGATTCTCTTGAGTTAGATGTGAGCCACTGTATGGGTGCTGGGAATAGAACACACGTCTTCCTGACGAGCAGCCAGTGCTCTTAACTGCTCAGCCCCACCCACATTTTATTCATTTAATCTTTTAAAGATTTATTTATTATGCATGCAGGGTTCTGCCTGCGTGTATGCCTGCAGACCAGAGAGAGATCAGACCTCATTACAGATGGCTGGGAGCCACCATGTGGGTGCTGGGAATTGAACTCAGGACCTCTGGAAGAGCAGCCAGTGCTCTTAACTGGCTGAGCCATCTCTCCAGCCCCCTACCCACACAGTTTATTTTGTAACCTGAGAACAACAACTGCAGCTATCTGGCAGGATGTTGTGATAATAGGATGGAATGTGTCAAAGACCAGATGTTGGTACTAATAAGCATGCTGAGAGGAGCGGCAAGGTGGGAAGGATGACTTGGGACATTCCCTAGCTGGAGGGCGGAGCCCTGGAGCAGAGATACAGAGGGAAGAATTCAGTCTGGGGGACCTGTGTAGATGGGAACCCTGTAGTCTGACTGGCGGAGACTTCCTTGGAAAGTGGGATCATGGATCCCATTTCTATTTGAGGTCTCTTTGGTCCCAGATGCCAGAGCCCAGGGCACCATCAGGACCTTGTAAGTCCTGCCTGTGCCCGTCCACACACAGACAGGGCTCCTACTACATCTGCAGACTCTGTCCCTCTGAGCTTCAGGTCCTACCTAAGTGATGGGGAAAGGAGGCCTTCGGAGTCATGGGACTTTCATGATGGCACAGTGACCTAAGTATTAAGGGAAGCAGGCACTTGGGGACTTGTGGAGAGGAAGCATGAAGGCAGGGTAACCACATGTGTAGCATGACCCTAATTAGTCTTTTTTTTTTTCCGAGACAGGGCTTCTCTGTAGCTTTAGAGGCTGTCCTGGAACTAGCTCTTGTAGACCAGGCTGGCCTCGAACTCACAGAGATCCACCTGCCTCTGCCTCCCGAGTGCTGGGATTAAAGGCATGTGCCACCATTGCCCAGCCATGTCTTTTTTAAAAATTTGTTAAAGATTTTTAAAATTTTTTTTAAAAAAGAAAACAAACTATTCTTTTTGATTTTACATACCAATCCCAGTTCCCATCCCCTCCCCTCCTCCCATTCCTTCCACCTTCCCCCCACTCCACCCCCATCCACTCCTCAGAGAGGGTGAGGCACATTGCTTTGGGGGAAGGACCAAGGCTCTCCCCCACTATATTCAGGGTTATCCAAAGAGAATGGGTTCCAAAAAGCTAGTACAAGCAGCAGAGACAAATCCTAGTGCCACTGCCAGTGACCCTGCAGTCTGCCCCAGCCATATAACTGTCACCCATATTCAGAGGGTCTAGCTTCGTCCTGTGATGGTTCCTCCCCTGTCCAGCCGGAATTGGTGAGCTCCCATTAGCTCAGGTAAGCTGTTTCAGTGGGTCTTGACCTTTTTGTTCATATTCTCACTCCTCCCACTCTTCAACCTGGAAACAACCTAGATGCCCCTCAACTGAAGAATGGACAAAGAAAATGTGGTACATTTGCACAATGGATTACTACTCAGTGGTAAAAAGAAAATGACATCTTCAAATTTGCATGCAAATGGATGGAACTAGAAAAAAATCATCCTGAGTGAGGTAACCCAGATCTAGAAAGATGAACATGGTCTGTACTCACTCATAAGTGGATACTAGCTGTAAAGCAAAGGATATTGAGCCTATAGTTCATGACCCTAGAAAAGCTAAGTAATAAGGTGAACCCTAAGAGAAACATATATAGATCGCCCTGGGAAGGGGAAATAGACAAGATCTCCTGATAAAATTGGAAGCATAGGGATGAGGGGAGAAGGGAGGGCAGAAGAGGAGGAGGAGGGGAAAAGGGGAGTGGGGAGGAGAACTTGAGGGAATGGGGAAAGGACAGAGATGGAGTGTAACATGAGGGCCTGCTCATGGGGTTTCTGTCCTGCCCAGTTCCCACAGCCGGTTACCCCCAAAGAAATTACACAGAGATCTATATTAATTATAAACTGATTGGCCCATTAGCTCAGGCTTCTTATTAGCTCTTATAACGTATATTAACCCATTATCCTTATCTATGTTAGCCACATGACTCAGTACCTTTTTCAGCAGGGCAGGTCACATCCTGCTTCTTTGGTGGTCTGGGCAGGACTGGGGAGGAATGGGCTTCCTCCTTCCCAGCATTCTCCTGTTCTCATTGCCCCACCTTTACTTCCTGTCTGGTTGTTCCACCTATACTTCCTGCCTGGCCAATCAGCATTTATTTAAAACATGATTGACAGAATACAGACAATTCTGCCACACCACTTCCCCCTCTTTTTTTTTTTTAAACAAAGGAAAATACCCATAATCCATTTTTTGGGAATGTGGGTGTAGTATTCCAGGCTAGTTGGGGGCACTGATAATCTTATGGGGACCTAAAGAAAATTTAGAGTTATGATCAAGTCCTGACTGGAGTATCCTGTGAGGCTTGATCATCTCAGGCAGCATCTTGAATCTGTTCTGGGTGAAGAACTCAGACATCTGGGCCATCTGTTCCTACCGGAGATTTCTCAGGTGGTCTTCCTTGATCAAACCTGAGTTTTCTTAACTCAGAATGAATCCACAGCCTCTCATTTCCTGTGGAAACAAAAGCAAAATCTCTTCTCCAAAGTAACATACCTTTTTACTTCAATTTTCAAGTCAAGGTATTTTCAAAATTCCTATCTTGGATTAATTCAGCAGCATTTTTTTTTGCCCAGATGTATGAATGAGAATTCAGCAGCATTTATAAGCAAATATCTTTTAGCAGCTGTTGCTCCTTCCTCAGCATTCCAAAAATTCAAAGAGAGCATAATAACATACAGAATCAATATTCTCTGTGTATTTTCCATCTTTATGTGGCTTTACTTTAACCTCTATTTCTTTTGTTTTTACTTTTTGGCTTTTTGAGACAGGGTTTCTGTATATCTTTGTCCTGGATCTCACTCTGTAGACCAGGCTGTCCTTGAGCTCACAGAGATCCATCATCTCTGCCTCCCAAGTGCTGGATTAAAGGTGTGCCTACCACACCTTGAACTCACAGAGATCTGTCTGCCTCTGCCTCCCAGGCTTTGGGATTAAAGGTGTGTGCCACCACACCCAACTACTCTTTCTTTTTTATTTTAACGACTTTAACCTTTAGCCTGCATATATTTTTAACACACTGTAAACCATTTAGAGGTTTTCTTCGTCTTTGAATCTCTCTTTACTGTATATCTCTCCCTTTCTGACCACATGAGTCATTAATTTACCAAGCAATATGGGTAGGATTAAAGCTGTGGCTTTGATGGCTGGATCCAGCCCATTCCTTAGCTTTGTGAGATTCCAGGCTCATGGTGGAGGTACTGGCCAGAGCCATGTTTATTGCCACAACTCTATGGCATTTCAAGGTCCTTGCCAGCAAGCAAGCTGCAGCATTCTGCTCACAAACCACATCCAAATGCTCCATAGTCAGACCGCCTGCCTGAAAGAGTCAGAGTTTGCCCTGGCAGGATGGCCCAGAAAGCTGGCATTTTAAAACGGTGCAGCTTTTTTCCTGCTATGGCTGAAAACTGAAAAGCATGCAGTCAGCTTTTATCAACACTATTTAAGTATTTCTTGGCAGGACCTCTTAAAAGAGCTGCAAGGCTTTACAGCTAAAGCTGAGTCAGGAAGCCTCTCTTAGATGAGAGCGCTTGCTTGCCTCTAGCAAGCAGAGCAGACCTGAGAAATTGATGCTACCAAGAAAACATGCTTTACTCTATTCTTTCCCAAGCTTTCTCAGGCTTTCTGTGGATGCAGTTATCCACGTGGGTGCCATTCTGTAACATGACGGCCGGCTTGTTGGGGTTTCTGTCCTGCCCAGTCCTCCAGCCGTTTAGTCCCAGAGAAAATCACACAGAGAGTCTATCATTATATATATTAATATAATGATAAACTGATTGTCCCATTAGCTCAGGCTTCTTATTAGCTCTTATAACGTATATTAACCCATTATCCTTATCTATGTTAGCCACATGACTCAGTACCTTTTTCAGCAGGGCAGGTCACATCCTGCTTCTTCGGTGGTCTGGGCAGGACTGGGGAGGAATGGGCTTTCTCCTTCCCAGCAATCTCCTGTTCTCATTGCCCCACCTTTACTTCCTGTCTGGTTGTCCCACCTGTACTTCCTGCCTGGCCAATCAGCATTTATTTAAAACATGGCTGACAGAATACAGACAATTCTCCCGAACCAATGGAAAGCAAGGAAAGAGATATTTTGATTGAGGAAGCCATTATGGTGCTGGCAAGAAACCTGGTACTGGAGAAATTCCCAGGAATCTGCAAGGTTGACCCCAGCTGAGACCCTAAGCAATAGAGGAGAGGGTGCCCGAAATGGCCTTGCCCTGTAGTTAAACTGATGACTATCTCAAATGTCACCATAGAACCTTCATCCAGCAACTGATGGAGACGGGGCAGAGACCCGCAATGGAGCACTGGTCTGAGCTCCTAATTAATTTTAATCAATAAAAACCAGGAGTCAAATATCGAGGTAATAACCTGATAGATCAGAAAAGCAGACGAGCAACCACCAGTGGTTTCTTCCCTCTATGAATCCTCAGACTGAATGGGGCACAAGATCCTGTCTTCACCCGCCTTGTGTTCCTGTGTCCACCTCCCAAGTGCTGAGATCAAAGGTCTGAGCCACCACTGCCCGGTTCTTTCTCTTATAAACTGGTTCAATCTCAGGTAGCCCAGGATGGCCTTGAACTCCTGGTCTTCCTGCTTCTTCTTCCCAAGTTCTGGGGTAAAGGTGTGTGCCACCACTGCCTGGCCTCCATGGTTAACTAGTGACTAGCTATGCCCTCTGATCTTCAGGCAAGCTTTATTTGTCAGAACACAAGCAAAATATCACACAACATACTTTTCCAAGTTGACTTTGAATCTCTAAGATCAACCATTCCGGGGCTGGAGAGATGGCTCAGTGGTTAAGAGCATTGCCTGCTCTTCTAAAGGTCCTGAGTTCAATTCCCGGCAACCACATGGTGGCTCACAACCACCTGTAACGAGGTCTGGTGCCCTCTTCTGGCTGCAGGCAGACACACAGATAGAATATTGTATACATAAAAAAAAAAAAAGATCAACCATTCCTCCCTCTTCAACTGCTGCTAGGACCTTAGATGTGAGCCAAGGGACCTGATTAGCAAAGGCTCACTAAGGACCCTGGCCTATCTTGGGGACATGATGAAGATGTGCCCCAGCCCCAGATCTAAACCGGAAAGGCCTCCAGCTAATACTTGGTTACAAGGAATTAGACATATGCAATTGCTCCTGTGTTTCTCTTCATCCGTCCTGTGGCAGAGGAATGTGAGCAACATTGTTGAACACCTGCTGTGGTGTCACCAGAGACTGTCACCAATTCTGTCCTCCAGAGGAGAATATGGAAGCTCTGAAAAGACAGGTAACTCACTTTGGGTCATGGACAGCTGGTAGATGTCCATGCTGGTGGCCTGAACTCTTCTGCAGGACTGTTCCCTTTACCCCACCTTAGCCTCAGCTACCTACATCCTCAGAAATATCTTGGGAGTCGTGCCATCCCTAAAGACTGAGCTCCCAAATCACAGATCCAGGTATCACGCTGCGCAGCTCAGCAATTCCTTGGTGCTTCACCTACCGTTTGGTCTTGCCAGGGTCCAGCAGCAGACGCCCCCCTCATCTACTTCCCACCTTCACTTACCTGCACACTCCTCTCCTAACCCAGGACAGGGCCCGCAGCACAGAACGGACTGATACTCTCGGGGATACTCACCTTTCGTGCGACTCCTTAAGTGTATCCAGCCATTTCTCTATAAACCAGCAGGCCAACCACAGAAGCAGAGAAGGTAATAAAGACACGGGCCAAGCACTGAGTGCTTCGTGTTTCATAGCTCACCAAATCCTCCCAATGATATGAAATGGATGCTATTATTAGCATTCCTATTTGTGGAATAAAGAAAATGGGGTGAACCCTTCAAGAAACCCCAAAGCATACTGCACATTAGGTTGAACAGCCATAGACTGAGCCCCAACACACTAAGGAAGGACATGCCCACCTTCCCCTCAATCCATCAGTTAAGTGGTACTTGGCTCCTTCTATTTGGGGTCCAGCACTGCTCTTAGACACCAGTAAGGGCAAGCCAAATGCAGCCCATATCCTCCTGACCCTGGAGGCTGATAACATGAAAGTAGCAACAAAAACAGTAAAACCAACTTACTTTTCAGCTTTTACAGTGTATGCATTAAGTGTGTGCATATATTTATTCACTTAGTCCAGTGGTTGTGTATCAGATACTTATATTACAATTTATAACAGTAACAAAATTACAATTAGCCTGGTGGTGGAGCACACCTTTAATCCCAGCACTGGGGAGGCAGAGGCAGGCAGATCTCCGTGAGTTCGAGGCCAGCCTGGTCTACAAGAGCTAGTTCCAGGACAGGCTCCAAAGCCACAGAGAAACCCTGTCTCAAAAAACAAAACAAACAAAAAACAAAACAAACAAAACCCCAAAATTACAGTTATGAAGTGGCCACAAAATCATTTTATGGTTGGGGTCACCACAACACGAGGAATCCTATCAAAGGGTCGCAGTGTTAGGACGGTTGAGAACCACTGATTTAGACCTCCAGCGCTTTGAGGCTATAGTCTCCGTTTTACTGAGCACAAAGGAAGGCCAGCAAGGAGACTTGAGTTTCTATGGCCGGGGTGGGAAGACAGCAGCTAGAATAATCATACCGGTGGCTTTTTATCCTCAGTCTTTCTCTTCCAAGAGCTCCCAGGCCTGGCTGCTTGCCACTGGGCACGAAACCTTCTCTGCCTTTTCTTTACTGTGTCCCTCACACGGGCTGGCCCTTCCTCACCCGATCTTAGCTGAGTCCTTCTGGGAGGTTTTCTGGTCCCTCTCCTCTGAGTAGTGAGCTGGAGATGTACGCAAGGGAGGGGCAGAGATGAACAAAACTCCATATGCAGCTCCCTGGGCCCAGGACTTCCCCTGCTTTGCTCAGCCTCTACTTCAGGAAAAAAGGCACAGGCCTGCCATGGGCTCCCAATGCAGACCAGGCAGTGCTGCTCCTCCAGTGGCCTTGTTTGCCCTCTCCATGTCTCCAGGACTCATCATTTGCTATTGGAGTCTGGGTTGGATGGAGCTCCGGACCAATGGCAGCAATTGCTCAGAGCCCAGGACTGCAATAGAAAGTGCCAAGGCACCAAGGTTCCCACAGCCTCATTTCTGACCCGCCAACCCTTTTACCCTAGCCCAGATGGGACCTTACCTCTCTCCACTCCGGGAACTGGGGTGGGCAGGCCCTGGTTTATTCACCCTGCCCCTCTTTCCCAACATCCTTCCTCTCATTCCCTTAGCAACCAAACTAGATCCATCAAGGAGCAGGGCTGGGAGAGACTAATGGCCCGGAAGGAAGGAGGGGCCTGGAGAGTAGAGGATGGCTAGGGATGTAAGCCAGCGCTCAGGCTGGGCGTTGGCTCTGGCTCATCTCAGAGGGCGCACAGAAGGTGGGGGAGTTCTCTGCCCTGCAGTATGAAGGAGCTGGCCAGCAGGGATCCGCCCTCCTGATCCCAGCCAGGCATCCAGCCTAGAGTCCCAAACCTGCTTCTTCCATATCACACCTGTTTTGTTCTCAGGGCCCATCGGAGGTAGACCTGTCCTGCTTGAGAGTCCAGAGTCCCTGAGTCCCCAGCAGACACAGGGCTCCGAATAAACCTGAAAGACTTCAGCATCCTTTCTCCTGCAGAGCTTCCAAACTGCCTCTGTCCACTCCTGGACAGCCTGTGTCTGCATTCTGCAAGCTGTGTGACACACAAAGGCCAGTTAGATTCCTGCTAACTGGGGTGTGTGTATGTTAAGGGGTGTAGTTGTGTATTTGTGTAATGTCTGTGCACAGGTATCTGGAGTAGGCTACACAACACATTTTTGTAGGATCTACAAAATGGCTCAGTGGGGAAAAGGCATCTGTTTGTAGGACTTCTCTCTGGCTCTTCTTTCAGGCCATTGTGGGTGGGTAGCTTTCCTATCTTTTCTCCCTTTATCGGCAACGGTTCTGGGTACCTGCACCTCCTCAGCCCTGGAGACTGGTTCCTGCCAGTCTATCTGTCTTTCAGCCCTGGCAGCTGCTACCCTTCAACCCCCTCCCCTTCCTACTTCAGGAAATTCTTCTAGTTCCCGTAAGGCCGGTGGCTGAGCAGCAGTTAGTGTGGAGGGGGAGAGAATCCCGTAAAGGCTGACAGTACACCACAGGCCCAGTCACCCCAGCCTCTGACATGGCAGACACCTTGGAGTCTGATACCTTCAGCCCCCTGTGAAGTGCCCACCTTGTTGAAGGTGTTAAATCCAAATTTGGGGGCTGTGTCTTTAAGGTGGAAACATCAGCAGGCAACTTCTGCAGGACAAGGGCAGGGGGAGGGGAGCTGGTCAGTCCATTAGCTGCAGAGCTGGCGCCAACTACTAGCCCTTTACTGTGCCCTGGGGAGCAGGCAGAGATAAGCCCTGCCCCAGCTCCCTCTGCCCCAGCCCTTTTGGCCCCTATTTCTCTTGGTAGTGGTGGGGGCAGCCGACAACAGGTGAAAAAGAACCCCAGCTTCAGGAGGCAGGAGGAGGAGCAAACTCCCGGTTTAGCTCTCCCTCCACCTACCTCCCTTCTCATAGTCAAAAGCTTGCCCCTTAACCTCAGTTCTCTCCTATTCCCTAATTCTTACCTCCTCTTCTGAGGGGGCATCCCGGGTCAAGTCATGTCCTCCCACCCTAGGCTCCGGCGTTGGAGTCATGCTCAAAAGCTCGGACCCCTAGCCTATCTCCATCCTGCTGTCGCATCCCTGATCTCTGTCAGCATCAAGGGGAAGCAAGTAGGCAGGGTGCCAGGAACCAGGAGAGGGAAGGGGTGGTGTCCTTGCTCTGCAGGGTGGGGCATCCCCCTCCCCACACAGCCCGTCTGTAGTCAGGCCAGTGGGAGGAGCTGTCGTGCCCCCCTCCCCGGCCGACACCCCTGAGATCGCAGGACTATAAAGCTGCCCCGCATCGGTCTGCGGCTCCTTCCCGCCCGGCCTAGCTCTGCCAAGCGCTGAATGCCATCTTCCGCCACCATGAGCCATCACTCGTCGGGCCTCCGGTCCAGCATCAGCGCCACCTCATACCGCCGGACCTTCGGACCACCGCCCTCACTGTCCCCCGGGGCTTATTCCTACTCTCCCAGCTCTCGCTTCTCCAGCAGCCGCCTGCTGGGCTCGGCGTCCCCGAGCTCGTCTGCGCGACTGGGTAGCTTCCGTGCCCCTCGAGCTGGGGCCCTGCGCTTGCCCTCGGAGCGCCTCGACTTCTCCATGGCCGAGGCCCTCAACCAGGAGTTCCTGGCTACACGGAGCAACGAGAAACAAGAGCTACAGGAGCTCAACGACCGCTTTGCCAACTTCATCGAGAAGGTGCGCTTCCTGGAGCAGCAGAACGCAGCCCTGCGCGGAGAGCTGAGCCAGGCCCGGGGCCAGGAGCCGGCGCGCGCCGACCAGCTGTGCCAGCAGGAGCTGCGGGAGCTGCGGCGCGAACTGGAGCTGCTGGGCCGGGAGCGCGACCGGGTACAGGTGGAGCGCGACGCGCTGGCGGAGGACCTGGCGGCGCTCAAGCAGAGGTCAGAGGGCAGGCCAAAGCCGGCCAGTCGCTTCTTCCGCTCCTCCCTTTCTTCCCCTCGGATCCCACAGCCCTAGGGCGTGGCCCGGCTGGCCAACCCCAGCCGACGCCTGTAACATCCTGGTCGGCCCCCTCCCAGCACTATGCCTCGAGCACCTAGTGGAACTGGCCGATTATTAAGGGGACTTCCCCCCCTCTGTTTCCAGCCCGTTAGACGGGCAGGCTGAATTCCTAGCTTTGGACCCAGGACAGCTGCAAGAGTAGATGGGGGCGGGGTGCTAGATGTGGCGAGAGGGCTGGGAGGTAACTGGGCAGCTCAGTGTCTCCCCACTATGCCCGTTAGGTTAGAAGAAGAATCCCGCAAGCGGGAGGATGCGGAGCACAACCTGGTGCTCTTCCGTAAGGTGAGTGGGAGCCACATCGAGTCCCACCACCCCGTCTGCATCCCCAGCAGCGTCTCCAGGGTGGCATCGGTGGGCTAGGGAGGCAACTTCTTACCTCAGAGGCCGAAAGGGAAGGCCTGGCCCTTCCTCTGCCTGAAGAGCTCTCCTTTCTCTTGAACACCATTCCCACTCACAAAGGATGTGGACGATGCCACCCTGTCCCGCCTAGAACTAGAGCGCAAGATTGAGTCTCTGATGGATGAAATTGAGTTCCTCAAGAAGCTACACGAAGAGGTGAGTAATCGGGGTGTCTGGGAAGGCTTGGGAGAAGGCCTTGCTGAAGCTGCGGAGACAACAGGGATGCTACGTGATGACAACCCCACCCGGGCTACAGGTGTCTTGACTCCCACCCATGCGCCACCTGTTGGCGGTCGAGGTATCTACACCCTGAACCTGACAACCCGCTTAAGGGCATCCTGGGCTCAGGTCTCAGAATCCGCTGCACATGCACTCCCTAGCGCCCCTTCTATTCATGCAAGTGCCTCCCCCCACACTCCTCTCTCTCTCTCTCTCTCTCTCTCTCTCTCTCTCTCTCTCTCTCTCTCTCTCTCTCTCTCTCTCTCTCTCTCATTTAGAGACACGGTCTCAAAGCCCAGACAGGTTTCAACTTTTCAAAAGCTGGGATTACATGCCAAGCTAGGCATTCTTTTCTATTCACAACCTCCGCCTTTCCTGGCCTGTAGGAACTTCGGGATCTGCAGGTGAGCATGGAGAGCCAGCAGGTTCAGCAGGTGGAGGTGGAGGCGACAGTGAAGCCAGAGCTGACTGCGGCGCTGAGGGACATCCGTATGCAGTATGAGAACATCGCAGCTAAGAATCTGCAGGAGGCAGAGGAGTGGTATAAGTCCAAAGTGCGAGAGTGGGGGAGGACTTGGGGGGGTGTCCAGGGGTGGGAGGCACTGGGAATGGCTTGCATCCCAGCTGCACCTGTCTGCCACTCCCCAGTACGCTGACCTGTCCGATGCCGCCAACCGCAACCACGAGGCCCTACGCCAGGCCAAGCAGGAGATGAACGAGTCTCGACGTCAAATCCAGAGTCTGACGTGTGAGGTGGACGGGTTGCGTGGCACGGTGAGCACTCTGCTGCTGCCTGGGCCGGTGGGCGAATGCTGAAGGGCTTTCCGACTGCCCCCTTCTTCCTCTCCTACCCCAGAACGAGGCCCTGCTCAGACAGCTGCGGGAGCTGGAGGAGCAGTTCGCCCTGGAGGCTGGAGGGTACCAAGCCGGCGCTGCACGTCTGGAGGAAGAGCTTCGACAGCTGAAGGAAGAGATGGCGCGGCATCTGCGAGAATACCAGGAGCTCCTCAATGTCAAGATGGCCCTGGATATCGAGATCGCCACCTACAGGAAGCTGCTGGAAGGGGAGGAGAGCCGGTGAATGGAGAGGCTACTGGGATAGGGCAGGGATGGTAGGGTAGGGCATTGGGCCTAGCGAAGGGAATAATCAGGCTGTGTGCATTGCCCACAGGATCTCAGTGCCAGTTCATTCCTTTGCCTCCCTAAGTTTAAAGACCACTGGTGAGTCCTCCACGTCTGGCTTCCAGCCTGCAACTCCTCTCTACCTTCTGCCCTGATTACTCTGGCCACGCTCATTCTAGATTGACTCCTATTCCTCACACAGTGAGATTTCTGGCCATCAGGGGTGGGAGTGGGAGCCTGAAAGGGGAGAATCCTAACCATGTCCTCTCTCCTGCTTTCTTCCAGTGCCTGAGATGGAGGCTCCCCAGGACAGCCACAGCCGTAAGATGGTTCTGATTAGGACTATTGAGACCCGGGATGGGGAGGTGAGTTAAAACCCTTGATCCGGAACCCACATTTCTAATGTTTCTGAGCCCCGATCTGGACGAGCTACAGATCTTAGGATGCTGAGAGTACATGGTTCTTGGGAGGGACAGCAGATAGAAGGTGTGCATGTGTGCGTGTCTGAGCATGTGCGTGCAGGCGCACCTGTGCCATATGCTCACGTGGAGATCAGAGGGTGTTTTCAGGGGTCAGTTCTCTCCCTTTACTGTGAGATTCAGGGATCAAACTCAGGTGGTAAGGTTTTTGTTCCTCTATCTGCTGAGTCAGGGAGGGACACCAGATAGAAGACGAGTAGACACCCAGATGGTGGTGGCACATACCTTTGGTCCCAGCCCTCGAGAGGCAGAGGTAGGCAGATCTCTGAGTTCAAGGGAAACTTGGTCTACAGAGTGAGTTTCAGGACAGCCAGGGCCACACAGAGAAACCCTGTCTCAAAAAATCAAGAAGAGGAAGAGGAGGAGGAGGAGATAAACTGTAACCTCAGCAAGCTGTGACAGGCAGGGCACAAGATGATCCCAAGGAAGATGGTGCTGAATTATCCCCTGGCATGCTTTGCCCCCAGCAGGTGGTGACAGAGTCCCAGAAGGAACAACACAGTGAACTGGATAAGTCTTCTGTTCACAGCTACTGAGCCCTCATCCAGAGCGCAGACCCTGACCTAAGTCTACTCCTAAGCTCAAGCCCCAGAACTGGTCCTTATTCAGCCCCTCTCTGCATGTGGCATGTTCCCCTCCCAGCTAAGCTGCAGCCTGATAGTGTCTGGGTTCTCCCTGCCCTGACACACATGATGTGACCCATAGCTTTCTTGTCCTTGTAAGAGGCAGATGAAGAATCCCACGACAATAGATCTGTTTGAGAATGATCCCATGGCCAGTGAAGTGGGCCAGCGAGTCTCGAAACCAAATAAAATTGCAACTGAGAGAAACTTCTTATTGTGTTTGTCTGGGGTCCTTTCTTCTCTGACTCATTTTCTTGGCACTCATGACTCCAGAGGACCCTGTTGGGTTTTTTCAAACCTCTCTGCTCCTTTTCAACTTAAAATAAACAAAAATCTTTGTATGTAGTCCAGCCTAGCCTTAAACTAAGTTTCTTTCTTTCTTTTCTTTTCTTTTTTTCCGAGACAGGGTTTCTCTGTAGCTTTGGAGCCTGTCCTGGAGCTAGCTCTTGTAGACCAGGCTGGCCTCGAACTCACAGAGATCTGCCTGCCTCTGCCTCCCAAGTGCTGGGATTAAAGGCATGTGCCACCACTGCCCGGCATAGCCTTAAACTACCTTTCAATCCTGCCTCAATGTCTCTAGTGTTGAGATTTCAGGAATGTGTGACTATGTCTACCTTATTGGGCTTTATAGTTGACTCTCTCTTTCTGTGTAGGTGGGGGAGGGTGGAGGTGGTACATGCTTTTAATTCCAGCACTTGGGAAGTAGAAGCAGGTGGATCTCTGTGAGTTTGAGGCTAGCCTGGTCTACAGAGTGAGTTCCAGGACTGGATTCATAGCTACTGAGAAACCTTATCTTTTTTTTTAAAAAAAATATTTTTTTGGGGTTTATTTAACTTTATTTTATGTGCATTGGTGTGAAGTTGTCAGATCCCCTGCAACTGGATCTTCAGACGGTTGTGAGCTGCCATGTGGGTGCTGGGAATTGAACCCCGGGTCCTCTGGAAGAGCAGTCAGCGCTCTTAACCACTGAGACATCTCTCCAGCCCCGAGAAACCTTATCTTAAAACCAAAATAATAATAATAATAATAATGTAAAAGATAGCCTCTATCTCAACAAGGCTGAAGGTGAGCACAGGTTCCTGGAAGCATTGTTTTCTGACCTCCATACTCACACTGTGACATGCAAGTATCTGTATACACACACACATATACACACACACACCGTGACACACAAGTATTTGTACACACACACTACCACCACCACCACCACCAATAACAACAACAAGCAGAACAAGAGGCTAGAGATAAAGCTCAGTGGTAGGGTTCTCAGTGTAGGGTTCTCAGTGGGTTCAATCCTCATATAGCAAAAGGGAGAAGGACAGGAGGGAGAGAAAGGAAAGGAAATAACTTTTAAGATTTTTATTTTTAAAAACTATCACATACCAAGAAAAGAGAAAGAAAGGAAGGAAGAGAAAATGAACTTAAACAAGATCAAGTCACACACAGAAGACTGAAGCTGTGTAAGCAGATCAAATAACTTTGAGTGTGGGAATAGGCAATATTAGCCAGGTGTGGTGGTGCACACTTGCAACCCCAGTCCAGGAGGCTGAGGCAAGAGAATCATTAACTGGTTTGAGGCATTTGATGTGCTACACAGATTAGCCTGGGAGACACAGTGACAGTTTATCTCTAAATAAATATGGACTGGTTAATCCACAGTTTAGTAACTATCTGTTTCATTCTGACAGGAAATAAATTTGAAGAGTAACATAGTATACATAATCTCAATCTCCCAGTACCAATTCTCTCTCTTCTTTTCCTTTTTTTTCCTTTTTTCTTTTTGGTTTTTCAAGACAGGTTTCTTTTGTTTTATTTTTGGAGACAGGTTTTCTCTGTGTAGCCCTGGCTGTCCTGAAACTCACTCTGTAGACCAGGTCGGCCTCCAACTTGGACATTTGCCTGCCTCTGCCTCCAAGTGCTGGGGTTAAAGGCTGCACCACCACCCAGCTCCATCTCCATTGTCCTAATGAATAAAGTAAGGAGTAATTTATAGGGAGTGGGAGGATTAAGGAGATGGCTCAAGCGCTGAGAGCAAGGACCACTCTTCTGGAGGACCTTGGTGTGGTTTCCAGCACCCACACGGTAGCTCACTGCCTTCTTTTGGCCTCTGAGGTAACCAGGCACACAGATGGTGCAAAACCCCATACACATAAAATAAAAATAAATCTTTAGAAAGAGAGGAATTTATAAGACAGAAATCTGGCAGATAACATTTCAATCAGGTCAAGTTCGAACGGGAACCACCTGACGGGAGGCATTAGGAAAAAGCCATGTCCTTCTGTGACAACAGTCAGGAAAAATTAGACCAAGTCTAGTCACGAGTAGACACTGTCAATAAACAGCTGCCCAGAGCCAGGTGACCACAGGTCACCTTCCAGTCCTCAGGAGACAGAGGCAGGGGGGTTGCAGCAAGTTTGTGGCTTGTCTGGTCCACATTTTGATCTCAAGGCTAGCCAGAGATACAAAGACAGACCCTGTGTGCAAAAGTAAACCAAAGGGTTGAACAGATGGCTCAGTGGTTAAAAGTAGTTGTTCTATTCCCAGTACCCCTATGGAGGCTAACAACTATCTATTGATCCAATGGGATCCAAAGGGCAAAGGGCACCAAGCATGCATGTAGCGCGCGCGCACACACACACACACACACACACACACACATACATGTAGCCAAAACATTTTTGCTTTTTTTTCTTTTATTTTATTTCTTTCCTTTTAATTTTAATTTTTTTTCCAGACAAGTTTTCTCTGTGCAGCTCTGGCAGTCTTGGAACTCGCTCTGTAGACCAGGCTGGCCTTAAACTCAGAGATCAACCTGCCTCTGCCTTCTGGGTATTGGGATTAAAGATGTGCACCACTGCCCAGCTATAAAATACTTTTTTTTTTTCGAGAGACAGTTTTTCTGTGGCTTTGGAACTAGCTCTTGTAGACCAGGCTGGTCTCGAACTCACAGAAATCCACCTGCCTCTGCCTCCTGAGTGCTGGGATTAAAGGCGTGCACCACCACCACCTGGCTAAAATACATTTTTTTAAAAAACTGCAAAAAAATTTTTTTAATAACAAACTAAGCCAGGTGTAATGGAGGCTGAGGTAGGCCAATCTCTACCTGTGGGCTCAAGGCCAACCTGATCTACATTATGAGTTCTAGGCCATTCATGGCTGCACTGTGAGAACCTGTCTCAAAAATAAATAAATAAAAATGTCAAAAGCTAACAAAGCAAAACAACAAATCAAAACATAACAAAATTCCAAAAATAACAACAAAAAAACTAAAAAGGGAAACAATCAAGGTAAAATACATGCAGAAAACAATTATAATTCAGTAAAATTACAAAAGTCATCTGGATAACTGCCTGTAGTCCTTTTAATGTGAAGGTCCTGAAAGTGAAAAACAAAAAACTGAGGTCAGCAAGATGGCTCTTTGGGCAAAAACACTTGCCACTAAGCTTGATGACCCGAGTTCAATCCCCTAGACCCATGTGGCAGAACCTCTATGCACTCCATGGGGTTTGTACACACATAGAAAATGAATGATGTGTAATTTTTTCTAATATAAAGGACTGAGGAAATTGGAGAGAAGTAACAACGCCAGTGTGAACTCTGGATCCTTTTTTTGAGAAAGTCTGGTGAAAACTGAATGAAAGAGGTTGAGGGTTGGATGGACTGCAGCAAGGGCTGGATGGGATGCAGCAAGGGCTGGATGGGATGCAGCAGCAAGGGCTGGATGGACTGCAGCAAGGGCTGGATGGGATGCAGCAGCCAGGGCTGGATGGACTGCAGCAAGGGCTGGATGGGATGCAGCAGCAAGGGCTGGATGGGATGCAGCAGCAAGGGCTGGATGGGATGCAGCAGCAAGGGCTGGATGGACTGCAGCAAGAGCTGGATGGACTGCAGCAAGGGCTGGATGGGATGCAGCAGCAAGAGCTGGATGGACTGCAGCAAGGGCTGGATGGGCTGCAGCAGCAAGGGCTGGATGGGCTGCAGCAAGGGCTGGATGGGCTGCAGCACAAGGGCTGGATGGGATGCAGCAGCAAGGGCTGGATGGGATGCAGCACAGGGGCTGGATGGGATGCAGCAGCAAGGGCTAGATGGGATGCAGCACAGGGGCTGGATGGGATGCAGCAGCAAGGGCTGGATGGGCTGCAGCAAGGGCTGGATGGGCTGCAGCACAAGGGCTGGATGGGCTGCAGCAAGGGCTGGATGGGATGCAGCAAGGGCTGGATGGGATGCAGCACAAGGGCTGGATGGGCTGCAGCAAGGGCTGGATGGGCTGCAGCACAAGGGCTGGATGGG
>PVIU01023433.1:0-27423 GCA_004026605.1 Ondatra zibethicus
AAGATAACAATTGCCAACACTTCAGCTACAGGTAGACTTCATGCTCATGAACCCTCTCCATGCTGAGACTTTGTATGTTTTGACCTTGTCCTTATTGACAAAGGCAACATGGATACATAGCTACAACAGTTCTGTTGTGTCCTGAAAACATTGTTTATTTGTAGCTATCAACCAGCTCTGGCTCTTACTATCTTTCAAATCACTCTATTACAGTGATTCCTGACCTTACAGAGAAAGGTATAGGATACTGATACACTGTTGAGCCTCCCAAAGTCTCTAATTCTCTGCACACTCAGAGTTGTGTTAATCATCATTTACTGAAATAAGAAGTTGTGCTGATGAGAGTTGGGAGAAGAACTAATCTGTGGGTATCATGATAAGTCATTTAAAATTAGTTTAATATTATATCCTTTTAGGGGAATGTAATAATGGGGTCTTCCCTATGGCCTATGTCCTGTTTAGCACAGGTTTTGGCCTTGAGAATCATGTTATTTTTTCTTGGTAAGTTAGACTTAGATCCAGTAAGAAAGCTTATATTTACTCCCATTAAATTTGTGCCACGGTAGCACCAGTAGGCATGTCTTTCCAGAATGTTGGTAATTGTACTTGAAGTATTCACAAGACAAGTTGTCTGTACATCACATTTAAAAATATATTTGTATTAGGCTACTTCTATTTCAAATTTTTAATTCTTTCCATTCATGTTAGAATAGACTCTAGAGGGTTTTTTTAATTGATTTTTATTGAGCTTTACAATTTTCTCAGCTCCCCTGCTTGCCTGTGCCCTCCCCACTTCAACCTTCCCCCAAAGTCCTCGTGCTCCCAATTTACTCAGGAAATCTTTACTTTTTCTACTTCCCATGTAGATTATATCTATATAAGTCTCTCTTTACATTACCCTGACTTACTTTTTATTTCTTCAGGCTATAAGCATTGTGCACGTGCAATTTTGAATCTCAAAGTTTTTTGCCCATATTCACACCAACAATCCCTTCTTAGTTTTCTACTCAAATATCACTTGCTCATGGGACCACTCAGTCCTGCCACAACTACTTTACCTTTCATATGAGCTCCATTTATTCTTCTCCACCACCTTCTAAGTTTACACTGTTGTTTCTTCTCTAGTCTACTTTCCACTGAAGTATGAATTTCATAAGAATTGTTTCATTCAGAAACATATCTTTAATGCCTATTTGGTTCTACAATACAATAAATACTCAGCAAAAACCTCCAGATGGAATCAATGTCTCAATGTTTATCCTATATCTACCTATAAAGTAATTACAAAGCTGATACAATGTTCCTGAAATAATTTTGTCATGAAGAATGACACTATTTGTTTTTTATGCCTTCTCCCAGCTATCTTACTAAACTATCCTCAAATATGTAATGAATAATCCAGAAATATTCATTGATATGTAAATTAATGTTTCTTAACGATCATTAATTTATTATTTCTCAGCTATTTATGCCCAGTTAACACCTAATGTAAAATTCAGAAAACAGTTGGACATTCTGACCTAAGAGAAGGGATTCAGTGTTTATGGGGAGGCTCATCTTTATGTTCAAGAATTTGGTTGGGGCTTACATGACTAAAGTTCTAAGGAATCATGTAGTAAAATGCTTAAATTTTTACCAGATATTTTAAAATGTTTGTGTAGTGATAAAGTCTAGGAAGAAACTGTTTGGAAAGGTTGGTTTGAAGCTCCCAACATAAGAGCTCTGAAGATTAAGTATATGCTTAGCAGGTAAAGTCATCGCTACCATGCCTGATAATCTGTCTTTGATACCACATATCTGCCTGGTGGAAAGCAAAGGCCAATTTACATAATCTGTGTTCTTAAGAACACACACACACACACACACACACACAAATTGCAACATAAAAACATAAAGGATCAGGCAAGACAGACATAAGTACTACACAACAGGGGATACACAGTAGAATTAAGAGGAGATTGGATGGACTAGAAAGATGGCTTAGTGATTAAGAGCACACTCTACTCTTATAGAAGACCTGGGTTCTGTTCCCAGAATTCACACTGTGGCACACAGCTATCTATAATTCCAAGACTGGTAGATTTAGATTCAGCACACTCTTTTGCCTTCTGTAGGAAATATCAATGTACATGGTAGATGTCCATGCTGGCAAAGTACTCGTACACATAAAAAATTAAAGGAAACTAATTTTTTTCAAAGAGTAAAAAGAAGATATTGGAGAGAACTTATCTATATGAACTTAAGGAAACTCCTCCTTTTACCTGGGTCTTGAAACTTACAGTGTCTGTTTCTATGATAGCAATGGTCACAGTGTTAGTAGCAGATTGTGCTGCTACATATACTAGCCTCTGATATCCTACTTAATTTTAGAACCTCAATAGAAGGATAGTGTGGATCACAAAATTCATTCAACACATCTGGTCCATAAGAGTAATGGCACTTTCTCCTTTTTGATTTGTCCCCACCTAACTTTCAGAAAGTTGTCTACTAATATTTTTCCATTGTGGTCTCCTTATTTACATAACTGGTTTATGTGGTCTCTTCCTTCTAGAGACCTAGAGTTCACTTCCTAATCAGTCTACTTAAATGACAGGTGTTAATAGTATCTAAAGACATCTAACCATGATTACCTTTCATGAACCTTTTCAGTGTAGCAGGACTTTCTTTTCATCTACCAGTCTCAAATAATGACACAGAGACTTGTTATTAATTATGAAATCTCAGCCTTACCTTAGATTTGTTCCTAACTAGTTCTAATAACTGCAATAAACCCATATTTTTAAATCTACATTCTGGCATGAGGTTCATTAAGTCATCTCCAGACTACCCATCCTGATTCTTCTAAGTCTGGCTGGTGACTATGCCTTTCTTCTTCCCAGAGTTCACTCTCTGTCCCAAATTCCTACCTATCCTATCCAAAGTCATTAAGCTTTTTATTACACCAATCACAATAATACATTTCCACATAGTGCACAAATAACCTACAATATTTATTCCTTTTTATATAAATTAAAAAGGGAAGATTTTTAACTATAAAGCAGTAAAATTATATAAAATAAGAACAATTACCAAGTAAGAATTACATTCACAATGTCCAGTCCATTTGTATTTGCAAATTTGGAGAACTTGCTCTACTCTCTACCTTATGCTGATGAGTTCAAATTTTATACCTAACCCATTTTCTATCATAACTTGTAAAACCCATCTTAAAATATCTGTTTAGGTCTTAAAACATTGTCTTAGATAAACAACTTAAGATGTTATCTCTCTCAACCTGCTACATTTTTATACTGTTTTGTGTGTTTCTGTTTTTGAATATGGTAACAAGGAAAACTGTAAATATAACTATCTAGTCTTCAACCCCTTTAGAGACCCAAGAAGAATATAATATTACATGAGTAAACAACCTCCAAACCTACAGAAATGATAGAGACATCTGGTTTCCTGGACAGTCACTCAAGTTTTCTCTTTAATGTTGGGGCATCCCTCTTCGATCTACAGGCATAGAATATCTGACAGACGTTTTGTGAAGTAGGAATTATGAAGGACTGTAGTAGCTTTTCTTGACAATGTAGGGCAGTCACCTGCTTTTGTGTCCTTCTTGTTCAATTTGGACTGCATACTGTTAGAAGCCAAGTTTCATGCACAAATACCTAGTTTTAATACACTGAAAGAAAACTCCATATGCAGATTTTTTGATAGTCATTATCCCTTTTGAAGTAAATTTGTGCAACCAGGAGTAGATGTGTCTATCTGTTGTGAAAAGCCTTATGTTACTAAAACACCTTAAATGCCATATTCTCTATTTTTCTGAAGTGTTTGACAATCATCAATTTAAAATATATCTGTTTGACTTTGAAAACATACCTAACATGACCATAAATTTGATTGTTAGATGGCTAAATACTAAACTGTATTTATTACTTACCCTAAATAGTTTGTAATAATAGCTTTCAAGGACTAGGAATTTATATTACATTGTTAAGTGAACTGGATAAGAACTATACCTTAAACATAAACACAAACATATATACACTATAACACAAATTATCTTAAATATGTATCAATATGCAAAATCAATACCAATGTAAAATATTTGAGATTAATACTAATTTTTAGCTTAAAAGTAGATTAAATAATATACCCTTTATCCTTTCATTTCTATAACCCCCCCTTTTCTTTACAGAAAGAAAGCCTTGAATCCAGCCTTGATGTTTAGTTCTTTCTACCATCACCAATAATAACTTTCAACTATGCTCCTGATCAAAGACAAATATCAGTTGAATGGCCAGAACTACCCACTCCACCTCTTGGGGATGTGGACATTATGTTCTTTGGACTGTTTCCTGCTGTCTGAGACAAACAACATCCTTAGGGGACGTGAGAAAATTCAGATAAAGATCAACCCAGGAAAAGCTAGATGTAAAATTTTTTTAATCATAGTGTTATGGGAAAGTGTAGAACTTATCTGAAGTCTTGACTGAAGAATTCTGAGGCTCAACTATCTCAGCTAGCACTTTTAAAGTGCTGTACACAGAATTTTGAGGAAACTACAAGAGAAACATTCTGAGAGACTGGATTACCAGGGATATTCATTTTCATTGGTATCTTTTTTTCTTGTTCTGAAAATGCATAAACTTTAAAGGTAACATATATATCTGCATTACCACATATATAGAATGTGCAGTGTGTTCAAGTAAGCTAAAGATGATTTTCTTTTTTATGTTTTAGCAGGTAAAAGGTATCTGTCAACTTGATAAGCCCATTTAAAAAATAAAACTAAAACTTTGTCCATACCATATGAAAGGATGACACGTGTTAATAAGTCATTAAGATTCTGTAGCCAACAAAAGCTATCATGCCTCACTCAGTCTTAGAGCTATTCCCATGCATGGGGATCGGCATACACATCACATGTCCTGTATTTTCTCCTGGCTTCATCCCTCATGTCTGTAGCCAAGGTCCTCAGGAGATCTCCCCCAGTCAAATACAAAGCAAGTTGGTTTTCATTAATTTTGAAGAAATCCATATTTTTTTATTCCTGTGGAAACAAAAATACAACTTCTCCCCCAATGTAGCACATTTCCCAACTTGCATTCTGAAGCCAAGACATCTCTACTATACAAGCAGGTTTAATTTCAAATTCCCCTCAAAATCAGATGCCTCTCCACATATGTTGTTTTCTGTTCATTAGTATTTAAAAAATTCAAAGTTAACAAAGTAACATAAAATATACAGATTCCCTTATGTGGCTTGTATATATTACTTTACTCTCCCTTAAGACTTTATTATTTTTCAACTATTTTTATGACTGTCTATACCCATTTTTTTCCTTCAGCACATAAGCATATTTTTAAGCATATTGAACTTTTTTAGAAGTTTTTTTTGTGTGTCAGGACCTTGCTTTTTGTACATCTGCAGCCATGTGCTTACAGCTTTCTGTGGGAGACAAATCTTAAACTGCTAGGCTACCATGACAGAGTGGCACTGGTGGCTGGCTCTCTCCCCCTTGGTTCCATGAGAGCCTAGCCTCAAGCTGATGGGTAGCCAGGCCCTGGAACTAAATTTACTTGCCCCATTTACCTGCTCCAGCCCTTAGAATTTGCTGTGTCTGCCTGCAGCAGAAGTTTGTCCCTAGAGTTGCTCAAGTTCTCAGCTACACAGCAGTGGCTCTTTTTTGTTTTTGGTTTTTTGTTTTTGTTTTTTGAGACAGGACTTCTCTGTGTAACAGCTCTGGCTGACCTAGAACGTGCTTTGTAGATCAAGTTGGCCTCAAACTCATTGAAATCCACCTGCCTCTGCCTCCCAAGTGCTAGGATTATAGGAATGTGTGATCACTGCCTAGCAGGGTCTCTTAAAAGATCTGTCCTTCTTTATGCCTAGCCTTCCTGAGAGATCAGGTTCTCAGGATCTATGTGGAGAAATTGGATGCCATATGTAGTAGGACTTCATTTTTCTCCATCAGATGCAAAAAAATGACATGCAGACTTATTATTAATTATGAAAGCTTGACCTTAGTTTAGGCTTGTTCCTAACTAGTTCTTACAACTTAAATTAAGCCATATATTTAAATCTACATTCTGGCATGTAGTTTATTATCTCATCTTCAGACTGCCCATCCTGCTTCCTCTGCACCTGGCTGGTGACTCCACTTCCTTCTTCCCAGAGTTCTTTCTCTGCCTGGAAGTCACTTCTATACCTCCTGCATAGCTACTGGCCATTCAGCTTTTTATTACACCAATCACAGCAATACATTTTCACATGGTATGCAAGTATCCCAAAACATTTCAGTAGTTCTGGGGTGGATAAATATGCCTTTGTATGGAATTTGTGACTTCTTAACCTATTTCTAGTGGTCACTGTCTGTCACAACTTTCCCTCCTCTATCAAATTCTCTTTCTGTGTCTTTTTCATTAGTGAGTAGATAGCTCAGAATGACTCTCATTTTGACAGTCTCATGCATTCACATAACACAATGAGAAAATATCGACCCTTTTACTTACTATTACCCCATTCTTAATGCTTCATGATTGTCACTCCCCACATACCCTGATCTTTCCAATTTGCTATTTCTAATGTGTCTCTTTATATCTCCAATACTCTAATCTGACTTTTAGTTTATTTGCTCTATTTTCTGAAAAGTTCTATCCTACAACACTAGTTGGGAAAATGCAGCCACCCCAGACCTACTGCTTTCTGTTACACTTATTACATTTAAATTTAAACAGCAAACTCCCTCTAGAAAAGGAAACACATGTGTTTATACCGTGTTGTGATAATTTGGAGTTAGATGAAGATTTGGGTATTTTGATATCTGAAAATTACTGCTGCTTAATAAATGCTCAGGAAACAGTCAATCTGAATTAAACTGTTTCACAACACCGTGAAAACCTTGTGTCTCAGTAATGTGCAAAGAGCTTGCCTGGAGCATGGAAACCTTTCTTTCTGACGTGAGAAAGACTTCTGTGTGGTTTTACCTCTACTGTCCATGGCCAAGAAGAGAGATTTCATGCCAATAATTAAAGGGGAAATGCAGTAGCCATGTGAGAAAAGCAGCAGATGGTGACTGAGGTTCAGGGTGTAGGCCCACCAGGAGGCATCCTCCAGTGGATACTTCTCCTTAGGCAGGGCCCCTGAGACCACAGACGCTGGAATGTCTCCTGCTTCTGCTGTGCCCTTTTACATGTTTGCTGTTTCTATATTCCCCAAAGCTTTTTTGACTTCCATTTGACAAATACACTCTTTACTTACATTTTAAAGTACCTCTTTCAAATAACCTGTCACTTAGCAGTTATCATTTGTCTATTAGCAATCAAAAAATCAAAATTAACATAATACTATATAGAATCCAGACTCTCTGTGTATTTTCCATTTTTACATGTCTTTTCAATTTTATATTACTTTTACTGTCTTTAAAGACTTCACTATATTTTTAACCTCTTTCTTTCCATGACTGTTTATATAGTTTCACTTTTTTTCTTAAGCCGACACACATTTTTAGGCCCACTGGATACTGTTAAGAGGTTTTTGTCAATATTGACCTTCTTTACTGTGTATCTCTAGTCCTTTTTTTGACTGCGTGAATCATTAAACTGCTAAGTGGCTGGCTAGGACCTTTGGTTTGGCTTTGGCAGCTGCCTCCACCCACTTCTCAGGTCCTTGAAAGCCAAAACTAAAACTAAGTTGGAGGAAGGTAACCAGGCAACAATGTTCCTAGGTTTAGAAAGGCAGTGCCTGCCCACTGTCACAATTGGTTTTTTTTTCTTAGCTAGCTATTTCTGTTTAGCACTGCCAGCTGAAGAGCAGCTTCTCTTAAAGGACCCATGTTTTGTTTCATTTTTCTTTTTTTTTCCTCAGGCCCTAGGTGAACATTCAAGCACCATTTGGTGCTAAAATATAGCTGGTTTTGTTTAACTCATTAGGCACCTGCCACCCAATTCCCAGATAAAAACGTGAAGACTTATTCTCACTTGTGAATGCTATGCCTTAGTCTCACTTGTTTTTAGCCATCTTTTCTAGCTTAAATTGTCCTGTTTCTCTTTTACTATGCTTTCCCTCCGGCCCTTTTCACTTTTATTTATTCTATACATTTTTCTTTCCTTCTCAGCCTATGGCTGGCAGGGTGACTGGGTGGATGGCCCCTGACATCCTCATCTCCTCCTTTTCTCACTCCTCCCTCTTCTCCAGATTTCTCCTCCTATTTATCCTCTCTGCCCATAAGCCCCATCTTTCCTCTCTCCTCCCTAGGTATTGGCTCATCATCTCTGTATTGAACCAACCAGGTGTTTTAGACAAGCAAATAACACCGCCTTACAGAGTTAAACAAATGCAACAAAAAAGAATGTGACACATTTTTGCATCATTAAACAAATATTCCACAGCATGAATGAATGCAATGTATCTTAAACTAGTATTTCACAACAGATGAGAGGAATGAGTCAAATAAGCTAGTACCTAAGTGTGTTAGTTGTGTGACTACAATATTGTATTCATGTGCATTGAGGCTTCACTTGCAACAATGACAGTGCTGTTTATTTTAATCAGTCCTGTGGTGCACACACTGGAACAATAATCAAATATTAAGTATATCTTCAATATTAAATTATATCTTACAAAATAAGTATTTCTCAGAATGTTACAAATTGGGGAAATAGACCTATAATACAGGTATAATATATATGTGTATGTGTGTGTATATAAATATACATTATACATACCTATATAATGTGTATTATAAGGGGGTATCAGTGATACATAAAATAGTAGATTAAAGGTTATCAGGTTAGAACCATGAAAATGTGAATACATTTTCTAAAATCCACATAAACTTAGGAGAGAAGTCCCCCACCAGCCTGCAAGCAGGTGAAAGACCTACCTCCAAGCTATGCCTCCATCCCAACAATGCACTGGACTCTGTCCCTCCAAGAACAGCCCAATCTCACATACCTGAACATCTTCCGTGTGGCCAGCTCTCCCCCAAAACCCCAGCCAACTATATAGGCACAGACACAAACAACACCAGTTGGAAAAACATGTGAGTGCATGTCCTCTCATTTGGAATTCCCCAAAGTAATACCCTAACACAAAAACCCAGAGCAGATTCTGTGTCCCTCCCCATCCCATACCAGCACCAATAAGGCATGTGGGCCCTGCCCACACCTCTGGTGGAAAACCCATGCTCTAGTACAGTCCCCAAGAGACTGCAAGCAGAGGGGACACCTGCCTCCTCTCCTGCCAATCACTGGACTCTGTACCCCAACCCTGGCCATTCCCTGGACTCTGTCCCTCTAAGACTCACTCTGCTGCCCATCTCCACATACCTGAACATCCTCACCATGGCCAACCCTCCCCCTGAAACCCTAGCAAACTACAAATCACACAACTTAGAAAAACAGCAGACTCCACAGAAATACATATAAACCACAATAGTTGGAAGAACAAGTGCAGGCATAAGCAACACCGGTTGGAAGTGAAAATAAGTAAATGCCAGTGTAGAGATATATACAGCAACCAAAAGAGCAATATGGTACCATAAGAATCCAGTGATCCCACAACAGCAGGAGCTGAATACTCCAATGCAGCTTAAAAACAAAATGATGAACTTAAAAATCACTTTAAGAAGATGATAGAGGCTCTTGAAGTAAAAATGAGAAATTCCCTTATACCAAGGAAATACAAAAAAAAATTGAAGGAATTCAAAAAATTCCTTAAAGTGAACCAAGATAAAGCGATCAAACAGGTGAAGGGAACAGAAATAAAGACAGAAAAGAAAACACAAACTGAAGGAATGCTGAAAATTGAAAATCTGGGGAAGCAAACAGGAACTACATATGCAAACATCACCAACAGAATAGAAGAGATAAAAAAGAGAAACTCAGACATTAAAGAAACTGCAAATGAAACAGATTTACCAGTCAAATAAAATATTAAACACAGTAAATTCCTCACATAAAATATCCAGAAAATCAGGTCCACCATGAAGAGATCAAACCTAAGAATAATAGAGATAGAAGAAGAATCCCAGCTCGGACGCACAGAAAACATATTCAACAAATTCATAGAAAAAAACTTTGCCAACATAAGCAAGGGCATGCCTATTGATGTCCAAGAAGCTTACAGAATACCAAATAGGCTAGATGGAAAAAAAAGTTTCCTAGACATATAATAATCAAAGCACCAAACATACAGAGTAAAGAATTTTAAGAACTGCAAAAGGGCTGGGGAAGAAATCAGATAAACAATACCCTTCTCAATAGCCACAAATAGCATAAAATATCTTGGAGTAACTCTAACAAAACGAGTGGAAGACTTGTATGACAAGAACTTTAAATCTTTGAAGAAAGAAATTGAAGAAGACACCAGAAAGTGGAAAGATCTCCCATGCACTTGGGTAGGCAGGATTAACATAGTAAAAATGGCAATCTTACCAAAAGCAATTTACAAATTCAGTGCAATAACCATCAAAATCCCAGCAAAATTCTTCACAGACCTCAAAAAAAAAAAACGGTACTCAACTTCCTATGGAAAAGCAAAAAATCCAGAATAGCCAAAACAATCCCGTACAATAAAAGAATTTCTGGAGGCATCGCAATCCCTGACTTCAAACTCTACTATAGAACTACAGTATTGAAAACAGCCAGGTATTGGCATAAGAACAGACAGGAGGACCAATGGAACTGAATAAAAGACCTGGATTTTAATCCACACACCTTCAAACATCTGATTTTTGAGAAAGAAGCAAAAAATATCAACTGGAAAAAAGAAAGCATATTTAACAAGTGGTGCTGGCATAACTGGATATCAACATGTAGAAGAATGAAAATAGACCCATATATATCACCATGCATAAAACTCAAGTCCAAATGGATCAAAGACCTCAACATAAAGCCAGCCACACTGAACCTTATAGATGAGAAAGTGGGAAGTACACTTGAACGCATTGGCACAGGAGACCACTTCCTAAATATAGCCCCAGCAGCACAGACACTGAGAGAAAGCAATTAATAAATGGGACCTCCTGAAACTGAAAAGCTTCTGTAAAGCAAAAGACACGGTCAACAAGACAAAATGACAGCCTACACAATGGGAAAAGATCTTCACTAACCCCACATCAGACAGTGGTCTGATTTCCAAAATATACAAAGAACTCAAAAAATTGGTCATCAAAAGAGCAAATAATCCAATAAAAAAATGGAGTGCATACCTAAACAGAGAACTCTCAACAGAGGATTCTAAAATATCCGAAAGACACTTAAGAAAATGTTCAACATCCTTAGTCATCAGAGAAATGCAAATCAAAACAACTCTGAGATTCCTAAATCTCACATCTGTAAGAACTGCCAAGATCAAAAAACAGTGATGACAACTTATGCTGGAGAGGTTGTGGTGTAAAGGGAACACTTCTGCATTGCTGGTGTGAATGCAAGCTGGTACAGCCCCTTTGGATGTCAGTGTGGTGATTTCTCAGAAAATTAGGAAACAACCTTCCTCAAGACCCAATAATACCACTTTTGGGTATATATCCAAAGGATGCTCAATCATGCCACAAGGACATATGCTCAACTATGTTCATAGCAACATTGTTTGTCATAGTCAAAACCTGGAAACAACTTAAATGCCCATTGACTGAAGAATGGATAAGGAAAATGTGGTACATTTACACAATGAAGTACTACAAAGCAGAAAAAATTACCGACAGCTTGAATTTTGCAACAAACTGTATGGAGCTAGAAAACATTATTTTGAGTGAGGTAACCAAGAAACAGAAAGACAATTATCACATGTATTCACTCATAGGTGGTTTTTAAACATAAAGCAAAAAACAACCAGCCTACAAACCACAATCCCAGAGAACTTAGACAACAATAAGGACACTAAGAGAGAATTACATAGATCTAATCTACATGGGATGTAGAAAAAGACAAGATCTCCTGAGTAAATTGGGAGCATGGGGACCTTGGGGGAGGGTTGAAAGGGGGAGGGGAGAGACAGGGAGGGGAGCAGAGAAAAATGTAGAGCTCAATAAAAATCAATAAAAAAAGAAAAAAGAAAAGGGACAATTAACATATAACAGCAAACATATTAGAATTACACCTAACTTCTCAATGAAGATTCTAAGAGCCAGAAGGTACTGGATAGACTAAGGGACCATGAATGCCAACCTAAACTACTACATACAACAAATCTTTCAATCAACATAGACAGAGAAAACAGATATTTTATGATAAAATAAGATTTAAACAATACCTAACCATAAATGCAGTACTACAGAAAGAACTAGAATGAAAATTCCAACCCAAGAAACTCAGTCGCATCCACAAAAGCACAGGAAATAGATCATCTCACAACAAAATCCAAAGAAGGGGAACATTCACACTACCATCATTACCACAAAAACTAAAAAGTAGCATGAATTAACAATCACTGGTTGATGACATCTCTTAATATCAATGGACTCAAAATTTACCAATAAAAATACATAGGCTAACATGATGGATATGCAAACAGGACCATCATCCTGCTGCATACAGAAAATACACCTCAACTTCAAAGACAGCTATTACCTCAGAATTAAGGATTACAGAAATACGTTTCAATCAAATAGGCCCAGGAAGCAAGCCAGGGTAATATCTAACAAAATAGACTTCAAATTAAAATTAATCAAAATAGATGGAGAAGAACATTTCATATACATCAAAGGAAAGTCAAGATGAAGAGGAAGTCAAAATGAAGTCTCAATTTTGAACATCTATGCCCTGAATACAAGAGTACCCACATTTGTGGAAGAAGCATCACTAAAGCTCAAATCACATATCAAAGCCCACACACTAATAGTGGGAGATTCCAACATCCCAAAGGAAAAATCTATCAAGATGAAGTCTCAATTTTGAACATCTATGCCCCGAATATAAGCATACCTACATTTGTGAAAGAAACATTACTAAAGCTCAAATTACATACCAAAGCCTACACACTAATAGTGGGAGACTCCAACATCCCACTTTCACCAGTAGACAGGTCTACCAGACAGAAACCTAATGAAGAAACAAAGGAACTACAGATGCTATGACCCAAGTGGACATAATAGATATCTACATATCATTTCACCCAAACAAAAAAGAATATGCCCCTTCTTTTCAACACCTCATGGAACCTTGTCTAAAATTAACCACATGCTCAGCCATAAAGCAATCCTCAACAGATACAGAAAAAATGGAATAATCCCTTGTATCATAAAATAATCAGGGGTTAAAATTAGCGTTCAGCAATAAGACAAGCTAGAGAAAGCCTACAAACTAACAAAAAGGGAACAAATATTAACTGAACCATCACTAGATGAAGAAAGAAATAAGAAAGATATTAAAAATTTCCTTGAATTCAATGAAAACGAATTCAAAACATGCCCAAACATATGGGACATAATGAAAACAGTGCTAAGAGAAAAGTTCATACCATGAAGTGCCTATATAAAGAATTTGGAAAAAATTTACACAAACGACTTAACAGAACACCTGAAAGCTCTAAAACAAAAAGAAGCAAACTCACCCAGGAGGAGTGGATGGCAGGAAATAATCAAACTCAGGGTCAAAATTAATAAAATTGAAACAGAAAAATATAAAGAATCAGTGAAACAAAAAGTTGGTTCCTAAGATAATCAATAAGATATACAAACACTGATCCAAAAAGTCTATACAAGTTAGCATCACTCAGCCCCACCACAGCTACCTTTCATATGACCTTCCTTAGTTCTTCTCTACCACATTATAAGTTTAAAGTGATGATTCTTCTCTAGTCTTTTCTCCACTGAAGTATGAATTTAGACAAAATTAAGTGTTTCATCCAGAAACATATCTTTAATGTTTGCTTGAGTCTGTAATAAAATAAATACTCAACAAAAAACATCTGGATGGAATTAATTTCTCAATGATTATCCTGTATCTGCCTGTAAAATAATTCCAAAGCTTATTCAATGTTCCTGAAATATTTTCAGTCATGAAGAAAGACACTATTAGTTTTGGATGCTTTCTCCCAGTCAGCTTCCTATACGATCTTCAAATATGTAAGTAATAAGCCTGAAATCTTCAATGATATGTAAATTAATGTTTCTTACTGGTCATTATTTATTACTCCTCAGCTATCCATGTCCAGTTAATAACTAATGTAAAATTCAGAAAACAGTTGGACACTCTGACCTAAGTGATGTGAATTCAGTGTTTATGGGGAGGCTAATCTTTATGTTCAAGAATTTGGGGTGCACATGACTAAAATTCTAAGGAATCATATAGTCAGATGCTTAAATTTTTACTGGACATTTTCAGATGTTTTGGAGTAATAAAGACTAGGAAGTAAATGTCAGGAAAGGTAGTTATAAAGCTCTCAACATGAGAGTTGCTAAGATGAAGGAGAGACTTAGCATGTAAAGTCAATGTAACCATGCCTCATAATCTGGCTTTGATCCCAGGAATCTACACTGGTGGAAAGAAAAAATAATAATTCACATAATTTGTACTCTTAAGTGCACAAACACACATACACACACACATGCATATACACACACATACATACAATGAAAGTGACAAAAAAGCTGACAGGCTAGAAAAACAAAATACTACAGAACAAGGTGATACAGAATAGAATTAAGATAATATTGGATGTATAGATATGGTTTAGTGATTAAGAGCATATGCTACCTTTGCAGAGGACCTGGGTTCTGTTCACAGGTTTCACATTGTGGCACACAAACATTTATAATTCCAAGACTGGTAGACTTAGATTCAGCATACTCTTTTGCCTTCTGTAGGAAACAGCATGTACACTCATACACATAAAACATAAAAGAAATTTTTTTAAAAAAAAGCAAAAAGAAGATATCGGAGAGATCTTATTTATGTGAACTTTTACCAGGGTCTTGAAACTTACAATGACTTTTCCTATGATAGCAATGGGCACAGTGTTAGCAAAAGATTGTACTGCTATATAAATCAGCCTCTGCTTTCCTACTTAATTTTGGAACCTCAATAGAAGAACAGTGTGGATCACAAAATCCTTTCAACACATCAGGGCCATGGCAGTCATGGGATGCCCTCCTCCTTAAATTTGTATCAGTAGACCAAAATCCATACTAATATAAAATATTTATCCCTATATCAAATGAGCATATACTTTGAATGGATAACAGGAACTTTTAGTAGTCCTGTCCAAAATTTATAAGTTCTACTCCATAAAGTTAACTTTTAGGTTTCCTACACATTTATAAGTTCACCTGAAAAAAAAGTGAAGACATGAGTTAAAGAGATTATACAATGGCACCATGCATTAGTGGAAAAGGGCACACTCAGAAGACTGAAGGTTGTTTGATTAAAATCTCAGTAAAAATGTTGGGAATAACCATAAGAGTTATGACAAACTAAGCACCCCCAAAGTGCTACTACTATACAGACTAAAAACCATTGCTACTGCCATGTGAGCTGGATGGTAAGTTCCTATCCCTGAGGACATTATTTTTCTTAACTGCATAACATAGAGAAACTATACTGGTACTGAACTGGATAACCCCTCCTTTTGGTTAGATTTCATTCTGATGGAAGATGCCATAAATTATGCTGGGAGAAATCATCACTAATAGTCCTAATTGGTTCTGATACCTTTATGATACTGTAGCACCAATATGCCAGGCAATACTGAACACTTGTTCAATAGGACATGAAGGCATGTATGCAACCAGCTGCTTTCTGACATCTGGTAAGTCAAGTAAAAAGACCACAGTGGGTGAAAGTGTAAGCCCCAGTGGAGAAGCAACTGTTATTGTCCTGTTAAGTACATGTGAATTGATTGTCAAACTGCCTTCTAAACATATGTACTCATGCTCAAGATTACTACTGTTGTCACTCACAGTTGAACATAAAAAGAAAGTTTTTCTTGCAATGGGAAGAGCACTTACTATAGATGTTCACAATTACCCAGAAAAGGTGACTGTTTCTATAATATAATAGAACAGTGGTTAGATATACATAGAATGGAGATCAGATATCTATTTTATCTCTTACAAGTTCAGGAAAATTGCAGAAGACTGTTATTCCATTCATAGCAAAGCAGTAAAAAACAGAATAGACATTGAATGAAAGACGCAGAAGTGATGCATTTGTATTCTCGGTTTAGTCTACTGCAACCTGAACTATGAAATAAGATTAAAACTAATATTTACAAGAGATATTTTACTAAATCCTTTTTCCACATCAAATGGAAGCATACTAACTCTTACAAAAGAGTTACACTTGAGACTGACAAGCTCCTTGAAAAGTAGTTGTGTGTGTGTGAAATGAACTTCTCAGTACTCACTGGGACTGAGATAATAATCTCCAGTGATTTGAAATCACACTGGAATCTAGAGGCTCATCAGGGACATATCCTTGATGACAAACAATGACTCTAAAAGACAGCTGTGCAAAAATAAAAACAAAGTAAGCTTGACCTTTTTACTCCACAATGAATTCTTATAGGATGAGGTAAGTTTTGATGTTTGTACTGATTTCACCTTTATCTTTGAAGAATTTGTTACTCTTTGAAAATGTAACCAAACTTACAAGCTTTAGTAGATGCACAGTCAGGTGAAATAAGGCAATGAACTAGACCAAAATTAGCTATTTTTGGTCTATTTTCATATTCAAACTCCTTTGAATATTCAGGTAACCTTCCTTGTTAGAGACTTCTTATTTTTCTAGTTACTTATTAATCCAGAATGCAGGATGATATTTAAAAGTACAAGAAGTTACTACTCAGGTAATCCAAATTCACTATCTTGAAATGTTTTGATGACAACATTTTTGTATATTTTGCTGACATACCTGCTTTGCTTATTGACCACATGTTCTAGTATCACAGATACCAGATATTTTAGCCAAACAGAAGATATAATGTCAAAATCTTGAGATGAGAGTACATATAGTCCCAAGCTGGAAAAACCTGGGTAAATTTCCTAACTTCCTATTTTGAATATTTACGTGTCGTTGTACTGTGTAGAAAACCATGTGATTTCAAGCCACCACAGTCCAGTTAGAAAATACTGATTCCTCATTAGTTTTCCAAGATTTATTAAGAAAATTTATCTTGATATGGCCTTACTTTACTAATAGACTATAGGAACATTATACAAAGGAAACTGACCTTTTGTGTATTAACCACATAGTTGCAAAATTACTCTGCTGTATATCACAAATTTGTATTTTCTCTCAGCGTCATTGTGATTCTTTCATAAATAGTAGTTACTAAAAGGTTAGATTAAATTCACTCTGCCTTCCGTTTATATCCTTGATCAAGATCTCATATCTATTCTTAAGCTATTTACCAATTATCAAAGTAAATATTCTCAATAAAATAGAAATATTAAAAGGTTCTTAATACTACCTGTTGGAAAATAAGGAAGTATACACACACACACACACACACACACACACACACACACACACACACACACACACATATATATATATATATATATATATATATATCACAAACATATATATATGTCTTGTCCTGGTGCTTAGCAAGCATATAGCAAGAGTAGCCATTATTTAAGTCTTCATCACAAATCTTCAATTATGTGGTTGCATATTTTATCTCTTGGTATTTTTAACAAATTTTATTATTTACCTAAGTTTCATATTTTAAAACTATAGTTATGAAGCCACATAGACATATTTTAGTATAAATAACTAAAAGGACAAGAGATGCATTATTTGAAGGAAGTTTGCTAGAAATTGTTTTAAAATTTTAACTACATTAATCTGGAAAAACATATGTACACCGAGAGTCCTGACTAAAATATTGTCAAATAACTGTTAGTTCTCCTTGAATGATATATTTATTGGTGATACCACATGACTGAGTTGTTGAAAAAGAAGCCATTTTTGTAAGTTCATTCCTGTCCTGTCTCCATCACAGCCTTGACCTGGCAGCAGCTACACTGTCCCATGGCTCTCCTGGAGGATGGGAACCACACTGCAGTGACAGAGTTCATTCTATTGGGCCTGACAGATGACCCAGTCCTTAGAGTCGTCCTCTTCACCATCATCCTGTGCATCTACCTGGTGACCGTGTCTGGGAACCTCAGCACCATCCTTCTCATCAGAGTCTCTTCCCAGCTCCATCATCCCATGTACTTTTTTCTCAGCCACTTGGCTTCTGTTGACATAGGCTATTCATCTTCTGTCACACCCAATATGCTTGTCAACTTCCTGGTGGAACAAAATACCATTACTCACCTAGGGTGTGCCATCCAGCTGGGTTCAGCTGCTTTCTTTGGGACTGCTGAGTGCTATGTTCTGGCTGCCATGGCTTATGATCGCTTTGTGGCAATCTGTAGCCCACTGCATTATTCAACCAAGATGTCTACACAAGTCTGTGTCCAGTTGCTTGTAGGATCTTATATTGGTGGTTTTCTTAATGCTTTCTCCTTTACCCTTTCATTCTTTTCTTTTTTCTTCTGTGGACCAAATAGAATTAATCACTTTTTCTGTGATTTTACGCCTTTAGTTGAACTCTCCTGTTCTGATGACAGTATCTCTATTGTTCTTGCAACTACTTCTGTTAGCATTGCCATTGTGATAACAATGCTTGTAATAACTATCTCGTACATCTACATCCTCATCACCATCCTGAAGATGCGCTCCCCTGAGGGCCGCCACAAGGCCTTCTCCACCTGCACCTCTCACCTCACTGCAGTCACTCTGTTCTATGGGACCATCACCTTCATCTATGTGATGCCCAAGTCCAGCTACTCCACAGACCAGAACAAGGTGGTGTCTGTGTTCTACATGGTGGTGATCCCCATGTTGAACCCCCTCATCTACAGCCTCAGGAATAATGAGATTAAAGGTGCCCTGGAGAGACAACTTGGTAGGAAAATATTTTCTTAGAAACATTTGTTTTGTTGTAGGACTTGATATTTAAATAATGTCTCAAAGATATAATAATAAACATTGAGGGTCTGTAATTGAAAATGTCTACTGATGTATTATTAGCAAATGAGAAGTTTTGCAATAAATATCATAATTCAATTTTTAGAAGAAATAAAAAGCATCATAGTAAATTACCTTTAATAAAATCAAATAAAATTTTTAATTAACAGAAAAAGTGATTCACATAAAACATAATACACTGAAAATACTTTTATTTCCATATTTTTTCAAACATTTTATAATCAACTTTGTTACAGATGGCATATTACCTGTCTCAAAAGTCACATATATTTGTTAAAAATCTGTTCCCTGGTGCTGTTGGGAAGGGTTAGAATCAGAAAAGATGAGCCTAGTGGGCAATCTTTAGTTTAGAGGCATGCCATAAAGAATATTTGCTATTCAGAATATTCTTTGTCTATTTTCTTTATTGATCATAAAATGAAGAGTTTTGTTCAGCCATGTGTTCCTTTGCTGATGTACAACCACAGATATACATCAATGGAGTCAATTCATAAGGTACCAAGAACTCAAAACATTGTACTAAGAATAAACCTTTATCTTCATCATCACTTTATCTCAACTACTTGCTATAGCAACAGAAAGCTCAGTAATGCCTACCCCATGCTTCAGGGTGTGGCTGGTTCAACACCTGCTTATCTTTATATAAGCCTGATAATTATTGTTATCTCTACATATTTCAAGAAATATGATAGAGAAAAACTAGAGGTTAAATTTATGGAAATGTTCCTTTTATGGAAATATTGCCTCTGAGTTGTGTGTTTTGAGTACCCATAAAAATCTGATATGTGATTTTTAAAAAGCTTGTAGCACTAGCATATTTGTGAGGTCTATAGAAAAGAACAGGGAACCCTTCTTTCCTTAATCTTAATTCCTGTCAGGACTAAAATTTGAATTCCTGCTTTAGATTGAGTCAAATTTTTGAGCTTTCAAAGACCAAGGGAAGAAAACAAACAAGAACAACAACAGAAATGGAATCCTGGAAAGAGTGAAGTTTATAAATCTAAGAGTGACACTGTGAAGAGGAAATTCTTAAAAAGACTTCATGGTCCAGACCCTAATCCTCATGTTCAAGTAGGAGCAGAGATCGATGTGGGATTCCCCTCTGTTTGCTGTGAATACCATTGGTTAATAAAGAAGCTGATTTGGGCCTATTGCATCACAGAATAGGAAAAGGCAGGAATTCTAAGCAGATAGAAGAAGAAAGAGTAGGCAGAGTCAGGGAGAAGCGATGTTATCCTCAGGAGGAGACAGATACCAGAACATGCATGGGCACAAGAGACTACTTCCTAAATATAACAACAGTAGCAGAGACACTGAGAGAAACAAAAAATAAGTGAAACCTCCTGAAACTGAGAAACTTCTGTAAAGCAAAGGACTCAGTCAATAAGAAGTCAGACTTCTGAATGAGAAATGATCTTCACCAACTCCACATCAAACAGAGGATTAATTTCCAAAATATATAAAGAACTCAAGAAATTAGATATCAAAACCCTAAAATATCCAATTTTTAAAAAAGGGGGTAAAGAACTAAAACAGAGAATTCTCAACAGAGGAATCTCAAATGATTGAAAGACACTTAAAGAAATGTTCAGCATTCTTAGCCATCAGGGAAATGCAAATCAGAGTAACTCTGAGATACCATCTTACACCAGACAGAATGGGTATGATCAAAAATGTCAAGCATAGCTCATGCTGGAGAGACTGTGGAGTAAGGGGAACACTTATCTATTGCTAGAGGAAATACAAACTTGTCTCACTACTCTGGAAACCAGTATGGCAATATCTAAGAAAATTGGGAATCATCTTACCTCAGGACCCAGCAATACCACTCTTGGGCATATACCCAAAGGATACTCAATCATACTACAAGAATATTTGTTCAAATATGTTCATAGCAGCATTAATTGTAATAGTCAGAACCTGGAACAAACTAGATGCCCCTCAACTGAAGAATGAATAAAAAATGTGGTACATTTACACAATTGAGTACTACTCTGCAGCAAAAAAATAATGACATCTTGAAATTTGCATGCAAATGTATAGAACTAGGAAAAAACTAGTGAGTGAGGTAACCCAGACTCAGAAAAATGAACATGGTATGTATTCACTCATAAGTGGATACTAGCTGTAAAGCAAAGAAATGAGTCTAGATTCCATGACCCTGGAGAAGATAAGTAACAAGTGGTGTAGGAGTTCCTTCTGTTTGTGTGTTGCTTTCAATGGTTAATGAATAAAGAAACTGCCTAGGCCTAGTTGATAGGGCGGGACTTAGGTAGGCAGAAAAAACAGAACTGAAGGCAGGGAGGAGGAAGGGCAGAGTCAGAGAAGCCATGGATCCTCTGCCTGAGATGGATGCCGGTTAGAATCTCTGGTAGGTCACTGCTATGTGGTGATACACAGATTAATGGAGATGGATTAAACTAATATGTAAGAGTTAGCCAATAAGAAGTTAGACCTAATGGCCAAGCAGTGTTTTAATTAATACAGTTTCTGTGTGATTATTTCGGGTGTAAGCTAAGCAGGCAGCTGGGACAAACAAGGGGCCCCTCCCTTGTAACAAAGTTCTTGTTTGTTTGTTTGTTTGTTTTAAAAAAAAAAGAGGGTGAAGTGATGTGAGATCATGGTCTGTATTCTGTCAATTATATTTTAAATAAATGCTGATTGGCCAGTAGCCTGGTAGGAAATATAGGAGGGACAACCAGACAGGAAGTAGAGGAGGGTCAATGAGAACAGGAGAATTCTGGGAAGAGGACGCAGTGTGACCCGGCCACAGAAGAAGCAAGATGTGACTGCCTTGCTGAAAAAGGTACTGAGACATGTGGCTAACACAGATAAGAATAATGGGCTAATATAAGAGTTAATAAGAAGCCAGAGCTCATTGGCCAATCAGTTTATAACTAATGTAGACTTCTGTGTGATTTCTTTGGGACTTAATGACTTCAGGAACCAGGCAAGACAGAAACCCCAACAACAAACAAGGTGAACCCTCAGAAAATATATATACCTGGAAAGGGGAAATAGACAATATCTCCTGAGAAAATTGGGAGCATGTGGGCAAAAGAGAAGGGAAGAATGGAAAAAGGGAGAAAAACTTGAAGAATCAGGATAGTAGAGATGGAGGAAGGACAGAGATAAGAGCAAGGAAAGAGATATTTTGATTGAGTGAACCATTATGGGGCTAGCAGGAAATCTGGCACTAGAGAAATTCCCAGGGATCTACAAGGATGACCCCAGCTAAGACTCTAAGAAAGAGAAGAGAGGGTGCCTGAACTGGCCTTGTCCTACAGTCAAATTGATGAATATCTTAAATATCACCATAGAACCTTCATCTAGCAACTGACAGACACAGAGGTAGAAACCTGCAGCAGAGCACTGGGCTGGGCTCCCAAAGTCAGTTGAAGAGTGGGAAGAGTGAGAATGTGAGTGCGGGGAGGTCAAGACCATGATGGGTTCACCCACTGAGGCAGTTTGCCTGAGCTAATGGGAGTTCACCAACTCTAGCTGGACAGGGAAGGAGCATATGACTAAACTAGGCCCTCTGAATGTGGTTGACAGTTGCATGGCTGAGGCAGACTGTGGGGCCACTGGCAGTGGCACCAGGATTTATCCCTGCTGCTTGTATTGGATGTTGGGGAACCCATTCTCTTTGGATAGATACCTTGTTCAGCCTAGATAAGGTAGAGAGGGCCTTGAACCTTCCCCAAAGCAGTGTGTCTTACCCTCTCTGAGGAGTGAATGGCAGTGGGGTGGAGGGGTAAGTGAACTAGGAGGAGGGGAGGGAGTGGGAACTTGGATTGGGTATATGGTAAATGATTTTTTAATTTAAAAAAACACACACAAAAATAAACAGCTCAAAGAGCAATGTGGTACCACCAAAAATTAGTGGCTCTACAACAACAAAATTTGAAGACCCCAACACAGATGAACGAGAAGAAAATGGCCAGAAAATAACTTTAGAAAATGTTTGAGGCCCTTAAGTGGAAATAAAAAATTCCCTCAAAGAAACTGAGGAGAAGAAAAAACAAAAACATTGGAAGAAATCAACAAATGCTTTAAAGAAAACCAAAAAAGAAGCAATCAAACAGGTGAAAGAAAGGATTCAAAACTTTAAAAGAGACAATAAAGAAAACAAAAACCAAGGGAATTATGGAAACAGAAAAGATGAGAAAATGACCAGGAACCACAAATGATAGCATAAACAGCAGAATACAAGAGATGGAAGAGAGAATCTCAAATATTGAAGATACAATAGAGGAAGTAGACTCATTAGTCCAAGAAAATGTTAAATCTAACAAAAGCTTAACCTGAAATATCCAGGAAATATGGAATACTTTTAAAGAACCAAACCTAAGAATAATAGAGATAGAAGAAGTCCAGTAGAAAGTCACAGAAAATATATTCAATAAAATCATAGATGAAAACTTTCCCAACCTAAAGAAGGATATGTCTATGAAGATACAAGAAGCTTAAAGAACACCAAATAGACTGGACCAAAAAAAGTTCCCTCACCACATAATAATCAGAACTCTAAACATGCAGAATAAACAAAGATTATTAACAGCTGCAAAGGAAAAAGGTGAAGCTACCAATTTCTCAGAACTATATCATAGAATGGGAAAGAAACCTGAAACATTTTTCATATAACCTGTATCAACATCTTAAACCATCTTGTGAGACCCTCAAAAGGTCATAAGGATACCCAACATGAGAATATTTTTGAGCAATCAGGAACTCTTGTATGGCAGGTTGATCTGTCATGTATTGTTGACTGTGAACACAATTTTCTTTCCTTTGCAAACAGCAGGCTGAAAAACTGGTGAATCAGGATCATAGCCAATAATCCCTGATAAAAGTATGGAGCATCACAGATCCCTTCCCATTCATGATGAAATGTTGATAGGGCAAATCTTGTGCAGGTCTTGTGTGGGCAACCACAACTGAAGACAGTTCATGAATACAGTGACTAATTACATATCCAGATGACATTTTTCTGTTGAGCATCTCATCCCCTGGCTCCATCACTCTTTCTGCTTCTTCCATTTATGATGAAAGAAATCATAAAAATAAATACTTTCGTTTAACAACCTAACTAAAAAGGAAAAACAAACATTGGAAAAAATACTTTCTCCCAGACATACCAGTTTCTACTTTCTAGAAACTGAGTGACAGATTTGTGGACAAAAGCTCCTTACCCTTGTGCTTATGTAATTTTCAAGGAGAGTTCAGCATTTTATTTATATGTTTAGTGTGTGAATTTTTCCCTTTTGTTGAAAAGAGATTTTTGTCTTACATAATATAGCCTGATTGTGGTTTGCCATCACTCTACTCCTCCCAACCTCCCACCCCATCAAAATCCACCATCTTTCTGTCTCTCAATTGAAAACAAACAAGCTTCTAAAGAATAATAATAAAATAATATATGATATATATGCAAAGAACCTGTATAGTAAAAAGAGAGAGAAACAAACATACGTATAACATAAAAGTAGAAATAAAAATGAGGACTAATACAGATTTTTAAACTTTATTTTGTTTAATTAACATTTTTCAGTTATTTTACATGCTGACCACAATTTTTTCTCCCTCTCCTCTTGTTCTCACCCTTCAACTCATATATTACCCCCTCTGCTTCCAATCATCTTCTGTCTCCATTGGGAATTTGACAGGCCTCCCATATACTTGAACAAAGTATGACACATCAAGTTGAGGTAGGACCAAGCTCCTCCCCATACATAAAGGCTGGACAAAGTAATCCAGCATGGAGTACAGGTTCCAAAAAGCTATCTAAGTACCAGGACAGGTCCTGATCTCACTGCTGGGAGCTTTACAAACAAACGAATCTACACAAATCTCATACACATGAAGAGGGCCTAGGTTGGTCCTGCCTAATTGTTGGTCCAGAGTTCATGAGCTCCCACAAGCTCACATCATCTGTCTTTGTGGGTTCCTCCATCATCATCTTGACCCCCAGCTCATATAATTCTTCCCCCTTTCTCCATGAGGACTCCTCTGTAGTGATGTTTTGTTTGTATTCTAACAAATAAAACTTGCCTGAAGATTAGAATGCAGAGATAAGCTACTAAAGTCCAAGGAATATTGGTACACACCTTTAATCCCAGGATTTAGGAGACAGAGGCAGAGGGATATCTGTTAGTTTAAGGCTACCCTTGACTATATAAGATTGAATCTGTCTAAAATAGAAAGAGACCTCACACGAAGGTGATGCCATAACTTTAATCCCAGCACTAGGGAGGTGGAGATAAGAGTGATATGGTGGAGCAAAGAGAAAACTATAAGGTGGGAGGAGACAGAAACTCAGTGAAGTCTGAGGTTTGGTGGTGACAGATGCAGTCTGAAACAGTTCTGAGTTGTACAGTCAGAGGACAGGATCACCCTCTTGATCTGAGCATTGGTAGACATAAAAGAACTCTCTAGTAGCTGACATGCGGCTTCTCTGACCTTCAGCATTAACTCCTATATCTGACTCTGGGTTTTTATTACTAATACTAATTAGAATTCATGCTACATTTGGTGTACAATTTTTGGAGTATGACTTCATGAAAAAGCTGTTTGCCTGTGGCTGTGCAGGAAACATCATAGGCTACTACATGCAGCTTTGATGTTGGATGTACTTCTGTATATGTGTTGCTTTATTGCTTGATGAATAAAAATGCTTCAGCCTATGGCAGGGCAGAATAAAGCCAGGTGGTAAATCTTAACAGAGATATAGTGAGAGAGTAGGTGGAGTCAGGGAGATGTCATGTAATTGCCAAAAGAGAAGAACATTCCAGAACCTTACCAATAGGCAATACCCTCATGGTAATACACAGATTAATAGAAATGGGCTAATTCAAGATGTAAGAGCTAGCTAGAAACATGCCTGAGTCATTTAACAAGAACTGTCGTAATTAATATAGCTTCTTGTGATTATTTGGGTCTCCGTGGTCAGGAAACAAAAAGTAGCCTTTGTTTACATAATGGTGCACCAAGATGGGGCAACTACATCCATATAAAAACTGAGAGAGCTTGGGAAGGACTTCTAGATACAAATGAACAGAGTTCAACACAGCTTCTTGGTTGCTGTATTTTTTTCAGATAGACTCTGTGCAGAGGCACAACTCCTTTAAGAAAAGTTTTCCTGACTCACTGTTAGTAGCAAAAATTGCATGGCTTCCCTAAGATTCACCTTCCTGGTTTGTGCTGCTGGCATGAATAGATCTGGGTCTTTCAGAAGGCTGAGCACTTGAGTGGGGTTTGTGGCCAGCATGCTGCAACTTACTTGGTGGCAGAATGAGCTTCCCAGAATTGTGGTGGTGAGGAAAACCCCCACAAGATGGTCCTGGAGCTGATGGTGAACTACCTCTGCCATATTAAAAGGTTTAAAGAAACAGAGCCAGTATCCAGGGCTACCATGACCACACTGTTTACTATTTTAAAATGTTTCCTGTTAGAAAAGGACTTCAGATACACAATAGGAAAGATTTAAACAAAAGACCTCTAAATGAGACACAATATGTTTAAAAATGGTATTTAGACTTGGGAGAGAGAGTGGAAAAAGTATGAACAGTTATAAAAAGAAATAGTTTTTAAAAATAAAACAAAGTCTTTAAAGAGACAGGACAGTCATAGATTAAAGAATTAAAGGGAGGATCTGGACCCTGGTGAATGGACCCCAGCCCGTCTCCAGGGCCTTCTGGTCACTTTGGGCTCCCCTCTGCTGGCGTTGCTGCTTATCCCAACCATGCTCGCCCCTGGGCACCTCTTCTCATCAGCGTGGTCCCGGCTGCACCCGAGCTCGGCCTACCCAGGCCGAGGCCTTGGGGGAAGGGCGAGTCCCCTGCTAGGGGGTCTTCTTTGTCCCACGGAGCCGAGCTGAGCGGAGCGGGCAACCGTCAGTAGGCCTGCCCTTGGGACCGGGAATCTCGCCCAACCAGCTTCCGCGGAGTCATCTGGACCCTGGTGAGTGGGTCCCAGCCCGTCCCCGGGGCCTTCTGGCCACTTGGGGCTCCCCTCTGCTGGCTTTGCTGCTTGTCCCAACCCATCTCGCCCCCGGGCATCCCTTCTCATCTGCGTGGTCCTGGGTGCACCCGAGCTCGGCCTACCCGGGCTGAGGCCTTGGGGGAAGGGCAAGTCCCCTGCTAGGGGGCCTCCTTTGTCCCACGGAGCTGAGCCGAGCGGAGCAGGCAACCCTCAGTAGGCCTGCCCTTGGGACCGAGAACCTCGCCCAACCAGCTTCTGCGGATTCAGCTGGACCCTGACCCCGGGAGCCAAGCAGAGCCGAACGGAGCAGAGCGGGCAACTCTCAGAAGAGATGGGCAGGCGCCAATCAAAGAATTCGTCCAACAACCTGAAAAGCAACATGATAACACCAGAATCCAGCGATTATGGAACAGGAAAGCCCGAGCAACCTATCCCAGATGAAGTAGAAGAAATTGACTTTAAACGT
>PVIU01023434.1:0-27453 GCA_004026605.1 Ondatra zibethicus
AAAGAGCAGTCCTTGACTGGAATAGCCTTGTTTCCTGGGGATGCCTGGGTTACTGATGAGTGAGGAGCTGGAGACAGGAGGTGCTGATGTTCCATTACCGAAAAGCCCACTGTAGCGGTTTGGGCAGGGTGATGGACAAATTTCACTCATTTAATCTGTGTTTAAATATCAGGAATTAATAAGTAACTGAATTTGACCCCATTCACAAGTAATTTTGCAAATATGCTAGCATATGAATGTTGACTGCTTTGTTCCCAGCAGGTTTCCAGCCAATAATGAGGAGGTAGTAGGAATTTGGGAGGTTTAGCCTAGTTGGAGAAAGTAACCAACTGGGGGCAGGTACCTAGAGCATCTTGTACATGGCACCTTTCTAGTTTTCTTTATTCTTCCTCTATATTCTGAGGTGTGCATCCCCTTCCCCTTGTTATTTTGTCAGGATGTCGCACACAGGCCCAGATCCAGTGGAGCCAAATCATGAGCCAAATAAGTATCTGTTCCTCTTAAGTTGTCTCTGTCTGATACTTTGGTCACAACTACACAATAGTAGTACAATGCATCCAACAAGAAAGGAAAGCACAGAAGGGGAAGCTCCCTGATTCTGCTCTGGTCGTAGAGAAGTCACAGTGCATTACAAAAACCCAGGGAGAATGTAGGTCCAGCCACCAGCCATTCAAAGACTTCCAATAGCTGAGATCCGAACTGGAGTATGTGAGTGATAAACACAGCATGCCATAGAGAATTCCAGAAAAAATGCTCAGAGAAAGCAGAAGGATCTGGACAATGTCTTAACACAGCCTCAGACACGGTTGGGATTGAGAGACATGTTCCATCCCATGTGGTTAGTGAAGAGGGAGGTGGCAAAGATGGGCAACACATAAGACTGGACAGAGCACGTAACGTGTATCCTAAGTATGATACAGATAGATGGGGATAGATGATAGGGAACTAGATAGACGATATAGTTATAGGTGATCTAGATATAAATACAGATGGTATCAGTAGTAAAGATAATGTAATGATAGATGATGATATAAGTGATATGATACAAATATAGACGACAGATGATAAGGATGTTGTAAATGAACACGGATAGAGGTATAGATATAGATTTGGATGCAAACATATATAGGTAGTTGGCTGGTTATCAATAGTAATTGAACAGATGCTCAGGTCCTGAAAACAATTATCAAATTAATATGAAAAGATCAGAGTCACACTCCTGGTGTTGCTTTTTCTTTCACTCTAGCCCCGCTTTGGAAAACCAAAATTTGTTGTTGTGTTTTATTCTTTTCTCTTTTGAGGGACCCACCACCTAGCTCCCAAACAAACCACACACACAGATGCTTATTCTTACTTATAAATGCCCAGCCTTTGCTTGACTTGTTTCTAGCCTGCTTTTCTTAACTTAAATTATCCCGACTACCTATTGCCTCTGGGCTTTTTCCTTTTCTTACATCTGTATATCTTACTTTGACTATTACTTCATGGCTCACTAGGTGACAGGCCCCTGATGTTCTTTCTTGCTCCTTTCTCTCTTCCAGATTTCTTCTATTTATCCTCTCTGTCTGCCAGCCCTGCCTGTCCTCTCTCCTGCCTCACTATTGGCCATTCAGCTCTTTATTAGACCATCAGGTGTTTTAGACAGGCAAAGAATCACAGCTTCACTAAGTTAAACATAATGCACTATAAACAAAAGCAACATACCTTTACATTATTAAACAAATATTCCAGAGCATAAACAAATGTAACACACCTTAAAATAATATTATACAATTTACTCTAGTCTGAGAGACTGGACGCTGCAGCCAGATGCCCAGTACAACCTAGATTGGTTAGAGGTGGGTAGATCAGGTTATAAAACAATCTTACAGGGTTACAGGGTAACCACATGACTCTTTCAGAGCAGAAAAGAGAAGTCATAGTGTCGACTGCCCTTGTCATCACAAACTACCTATGTGGGCAGGAAGCCAATGGCTAGGTGCAAAGCTGTTTTCTGTTCTCCCAGTCTGGAACAATGGAACTTTAAACCCAGTTCAGTTCAGTTGCTTATTTAACTACACACACACACACACACACACACACACACACACACACACACACACAAAACAACTAAGAAAGGGCAAAGAACAGTTGCAGTGTTTTCTGGTCTGTGTATTGTTTTAGATTTTCTTTCCTTTTTCTCAAGTGGCTGGAGAGGAGAAAGAGCTTTTTAGACATAATCACTAAAATTTAAATAACATCTTGGTTTTCTTCCTGGCCTAAGGAAAAATTCTGGAAAGTAGGGTTCCCAATATATGCTCTGGTGGTAGGAGATTAAGAAGTATCTCAGGAGACTGATCAGGAACCATCAGAAGCCCCAGGAAACCTAGGAAGCTGTATTTATTCTACAATGCTACCCACCTTAAGACCGCTGTTTTAGTTAGGGTTTCTATTACTGTGAAAAAAACACCACGGGCATGGAAACTCTTATAAAGGAAAGCATTTTATTGGGTGGCGTACAGTTCAGAGGTTTAGTCTATGATCATCATGGTGGGACATACTGGTGTGTGGGTAGCCATGGTGCTGGAAAAGGAGCTGAGAGTTCTCCATCTTGATTCAAAGGCAACAGGAAGTGTACAAAGACACCGGGCATGGCTTGAGCATATCTGAGACCTCAAAGTCCACCCCCACATTCCACACACTTCCTCCAACAAACTCATACTTACTCCAGCAATGCCACACCTCCTAATAGTGCCACTCCCAAAGAGCTTATGGGAGTCCATTACATTTAAACTACCACACTTTCACACAGCATCAAAACATGGCATGCTGTTCAGAGACCAAATTACCTGTGCCGCGTCCTGGCTTTGCCTCTTACCAGTATGCAGCTTTGCAGGATGACTTCATCTAATTTTCTCATCTATGAAACAAAGACATAGAAACTATATGGCATATTAGACAGAATGAAAGAAATTAATGCTCACAAAATTTCTAGAACACCGGTCGGCATCATTTAAGTGCCTGATGCTCCTTTACTGTTGGCAACACCGTTGTTACTTTGACGTAGACCTCACCTGAAGGACCTTGGGTGAGCCACTGAAATCACTGGGAGAATCATTTGTGGAATGAATGGCTTGAAAAACTGAATCCCTAAAATCAAGTTTGGCCTGGCAATGTTGCCTTAAAAGTAAAATCAATAGTTAATGTTTTTACATGAAAGACAGTGTTTCCAGAATCTGTGCTTTGGGGGTTTAAGGACGGATGTCACTGATAATTGGAAAATGTTCTCATTTTCATGAATGATCTTCTCCATTTGCTCCTTATTGCTCATAAATCGAAAAAGTTGTCTAGAACTTCAGTTTTATGAAATGTGAGTGTTAGTGAAGAAATGCGGATATAAAGGCCGAGACCATTAGCTCTCCTTTCCTGCTCCGATTTCTGTGCAGAGTGTTTACAGCCTGCTGGCAAGGAGAATCCATCTCACTCTGACCCTGACCTTTACATAATATTTATTGTATTAGAAAAAACAATCCACAGAGCAATAAAGATATCTGGGCATGCATTTATTATACACAAAACTGTACTTCATTTTGGAGAAATCTGTCCCAAACCTGCTCAGGTGAATCAGGCATAAGAAGGTCACTGCAGACTTAACAGAAAACCCTACAGATGTCTTTTGCTTTGGCCACAGTGGCAACAATAAGGGGAAGAGAAAAAAGAAGCAGGGTATTTTTCATGGAGGGAAGGGAACTTGAGCAATGAGCAGATGAAATGAGATTGTTCAAGGTGACCTTGGTCAGCAGTCAGCTATGTCTGCGTTTGACACTGGTCTTCACCCACAGGTCTGGTTCCTTTTCCTCTTACTTTCTTGTCTTTTGACAAAACCCAGACACTCAAACCTTCTTCTTACCTCCAGAGGGATCCCAGGCAGGCCAGCATCTCCCCAAGTCTCCCAGATGTAGCCAAAATTCTTGCAGCCACCTCTCACTTCTCCTCATCTCTCAGAAGCCCTGTCCTTCCAAAGCATTTGCCTTTCATTTGGATACATCTTAGACTGTGGATCTCAGAGGCTTGTTTGTAGTGATATTTTAATAAATAAAGCTTGCCGAAGATCAGAGAGTAAAACAGCTGTCCTGGTCAGTCTTACAGATCAGGCAGTGGTGATACACACCTTTAATCCCAGTTGCCACACTAGTTTGCCATACACACTGGGCAGTAGTGGTGCACGCCTTTAATCCCAGGACTAGAGAGGAATACAAGATGGGGGGAAACCCCCTCACACACAGTCTCATTCTGAGATTCCTGGAGGCGGGATCCCCATTTCAGACTAAGGTAGAGGTAAGAGCCAGTGGCTGGCTGTTTTGTTTTTCTGACCTTCAGGTTGAACCCCAATCTCTGTCTTTGGGTTTGTATTAATCGTGCTACACTTGTTTTTCCTTATTAAAGCAGATAAACAGTTCTCATCCTGCCATTCCATGTTACAAAATGCCTAACAAAGAAACTTTAAAAAAGGACTTACTGTTTCTCAGTTTAGTCTACTGTGGCCAGGAAGTCATGGCTGCCAGAACTTGAGGCTGCTGGTCACGCTGCACCTGGCCATTAAGCAGAGAAAGATTGCTTGTGTTCAGTTTGATTTTTAGTTTGCATTTGGTCCCAACCTCCAGGCCATGCAGTGGTACTGCCCACCTTTAGGGTGGGTCTTCCCATCTCTGAATCTAAATCTATACACTTCCTTAATTGCAGAGCCAGAGGTTTATCTCTTAGGCGATTTTGGAGTCTGTTCATTTGACAATCTGTGTTAACAATCACACACTCTTCAACTCCAATTAATTGGCATCCAAACGTTCATTCAAGTTGTTTCTGGGAGTTCTGCAAGCTGGTTCCTTGCTTCAGGAAGTTCTCCTCCTATGGTGCATTTTGTCCTCTCCTAGTTCCTCCCCTGCGCCCAGGCTGATCTTTTCATCACAGTACTGTTGGGTCTCCAGGGAACCCTGGTTCCTCCACTGGGCCCCATCTCCCAGAGGCCACACTTCGTCCCAGTAACACCACCTGGGACCAAGCCTTTCATTACAGTGACCATAACGACCTCAGGAAGCAGAAAATATTCTCATCACAGCAGGTACTGCCTTTTTCTCTTATTAATAATGTGTATTCTTGAAAGTTTTAATTAGTGCTTACTTAAAATCACCACACGCATTCATCTTTTCAATGAGTAAACTCTTGGATTATGGATTACTCTAGTTTGGTTCATATATTATTTTACCCATATTTATTTTTCCACCTATCTCTTTCCTTTATTATAGTTTGTCTAACATTCTGAGGAAGTTCTCTAGTAGCCATAAAGCACAATTCTTAGCTTTCTTCTTCTCTAGTATAGATCCATATACTATATTTAAATAATTATTTAAATAAAAATATAAATATATTTAAAGCAGTACTTGTATTTTTAAGGCTGGCTTTGGTTATATTTCACAAATTTATATCATTTGTTAAAAACAATCAGTTAAATGTTTTCTAATTCCTTTAGTAGCTTCTTTTCTGGTCCTCTCTTTTCTTTTTGTTTTAAACCAAAGAACCATTTGTAAGTTCATTGCTTCATAATCAAATATTGGCACATCTAGTTGTCATGACATTGTCAAGAATCTTAATTCTTTCTGCCTCTAATGGCAGGAAGACACTGCTTACTTCATCCTTTAAAACTTCTTCAATTATCTTCTGTATCACCATATGCTTCATTTTGGTTAATTGTTGGAACTTGGGAAAAGCATGGATTCAGGTCTATGCATATTGATTGACTGTTGATTGTGTCAATCAGATTTCTGTCTATCCTGGTTATGTCTTTCTTGCGGTTTCTACATACTGCTGAGAGAAGCCTGTTATGATTTCCAACTACAACTGTAGACATTTTACAGTCTCAACTTTGTCTGATTTACATCAACTATGTTGAGATTAGGCTATTTAGCATAATCAAATTTCAAATATTGTAAAACTCTGGCCCCTTATCACTATGAAATTTTTATTTATACCAATGCCTTTCTTTGTTGTTTATCTTTTAGGATATTAATGTAGCTACCAGTTTGTATTTGTGTGTGTGTCCTTTATAAGAGTCTCCATAGTATTAATGACTGTTTTCTATTGTACCCACTGTAATGAGCTTGACTTACCTGGGACATTCATCCTCTGGCCATTAAGAGTGATGTTTGTACCCACCTGTAGTCACTGTTTCCTGATTGCACATCTGTTCCTTGTGCCACCCCCTGTCCCTTTCTCACTTCACCTGTACAACACCTTCAGGGTTGATAACATGCATATAGTATCAAGCTGTGCTTTTCTGTTACTCTATTAGTCACATGTTCTTACAATGTTCATTAGTGGTTACCCTTGAGCTTAAAGCCTGCAATTTATTAAGGTATAAATTAATTCCTTTCCCACACCCCACATGCCACACAAAAGTTTAAAACCTTTGTTTCATTCTACTCCTCATTTCCTGCTTTGTCATGAATATTCATATATATCTTAACTTCCTAAGTATGATGTTTTTATTATTCTATTCTGTCTGCAATTGCTTACATCTCCCTACGAGTTTACTTCTTTGTTGCTCTTCATTTTTGTGTTTCCTCCTGGGATCCCCCACACACAAACTTTTTAAATCTCGAATTAGTTCTACTTCCTATATTCATCCCAAAAAATAGGGATTCCCACTAGCTTGCTTTGAGTTTATTTTGGAGATCATTAAAAGCACAATTGTTCTGGTCTTTGCCTGGTGGGCTCAGGGTCTCCTGAAGACAGAGATTATTCCTCATGTTTCTGGTTCCACAAGTTGAGTTCTTTCTCATCTGAGCTGAGAGATCTCTCTCATATGAAGTGCCTGCCTTTCTGCTTGTGATCTCTTACTGTTGACAGAAGTTTCTGTCCCACCCAGTCCCACAGCTGTTCTTCTCAAAGAAGTACACAGAGGCTTATATTAATTATAAATGGGTTGGCCTATTAGCTCAGGCTTTCTTATTAACTAATTCTTACATTTTAAATTAGCCCATAATTCTTGTCTGTATTAGCCATGTGGCTTGGTACCTTTTATCAGTGAGGCCTTCTCATCTTGCTTCCTCTGCATCTGGGTGACAACTGCAGACTGAGCCTTTCCTCTTCCCAGAATTCTCCTGTTCTTGTTGCCCCACCTATACTTCCTGCTTGGTTGACCCGCCTATACTTCCTGCCTGGCTACTGGTCAATCAGTGTTTTATTAAAGCAATACAAGTGACAAATCTTTACAGGGTAGAAGACAATTGATCCACAACACTTATTTCCATATGGTCAGAAGCGTCTATTCCGCTTGGCTTTCTGAGGCAGTAACAGACCAGTATGGATCTCAATAAGCATTCTGGCCAAATTCTCATATATGCACTATATGCATCACCTCAGCTTAGCTTTACAGCAACATTCATGTTCTATGTGAGAGAGAATGGAAACTCAGAAGGGTTAAAAAATTGGTCAGAGATCACACGATTACTAAGAGATGCTACTATAACTCAAACCTGTCTACCTCTAGTTTAGTTTAAAGCTAAGACAGTTAATATTTACACTTAGTCTCTCTGCATTCCTCTCCCACTGGGCCTATCTCTACCCAAACCAGGCTTGGCTCCTCCTCAGAGTGAAGCATGGAGGATTATTTTATATCAATGCCCTTGTTGTCTTTAAGTCCAATATACCTGTGGCCTGTTTGCATTATAGCCCTGTTACTTCCATGCCCATACTCTGCTTCTTCATGTTGACAAACAAACGAAAAGAAGCCAACATAGAGTGCCTTCAGTGCTGAAGATATAAAACTCCTATCTAGGTGACACGTTTATGCTCTCCAGTGTCTGGTGACAAATATTAGGCACTAGAAATCAGGCTCAGCACCTGCCCTAAGGAAGTGGCCTTGAGTTGGGGAACACCTATGAAGAGGCAGACAGTTGCTCAGACTAGAAAGAACTTCATCATTGGGGTTGCTGAGTGGCTGTGATTGAGCACAAAGAAGTGACTCAGGTGTGAAGAGCTGTGTGAAGCTAGCCTGAGTATGAAGTGTGTGAGCAGATCTCCACAGGTGATGACTCACTATTCAGGTGCAATGTTATGGGGAGAGAATACAGGAGAGAAAGCCGTGGAGTGGATAAAAGCAGATTTGCAATGTGCCAGGAGTGAAAGGAAATACAGTTATGTTTGAAGAACTGATGATATGTTACAATTCTCAGAGCAGGAGTTCACTGTGAGTAACTGTAGTAAGATAGGCGGTGTGGACCCCGGGCTGATCTCACATAGGCACCATCTTGACCATTTCACCCTTAAAGGCAATTTTAAGATAAAGCCAGGTTTTGGTGTCACACATTTGCAATTTCAAAAGATCACTTGTCTTTAGTGTGGAGGAAGTATTAGAGGAAGATACAAAAAGGGCATGGAGAGCTTGCAGAAGGAGACAGGTAGCAGTGGTTAGACTGAGACTGGGAGTCATGAAGGAGCTCACATAATGATAAAGGGACCCCATGATTGACTGAATATGAAGCAAGAAGAGAAGGCATCAGAGGATTCCTGACCAGAGAGGAATCAAGACGCCCTGTTCAATCCCTATTTCCTGCTCATAGAATCATGCCTGGCAAGTGGCAGCCACTTCAGAAACACATGTAGCTATTACTACTGTCTTCGAGGTACCCTAGAAGAAACAGGACAGGAACACTACTGATAGAGCCACGCCCAGAAATGGGAGCAGACCCGATTACGAGGGCAGGCGTTCTGTGTTGCGGTTTCAAGGGTACAAGCAGAGGAAACAACTGGAGGGCAGCGTCTGAGCCTGAGAAAGAACTGAGCTGCTGTGAAGACAGGAGTCACTAGCAGACACAGAGTGGTCCAGGCACCCTCTAAGATACAGCCCAGGAAGAGTAAGCTGCACAAGTAGAGGATGAGAGAAAGCAACTGAGGACCACAGGGATGTCAACAGTAGAAAAAGAAGACAGATTTCCCCAAAGCCTGAAAAACTGTATAGGGAGGTGTGTGTAACTCACTGGAGCAGAGGGCCGTATAGGGACTATGATTGTCAGGCCTACTTTGGAGCTAAGGTGCTCTCACAACAAAATCCTTAATTGTTATACCTGAGCAAAACCTTTCCCAGCAATAATGTAACATTCACAAGCCCTGGGGATTTGAACTTGACTGTCCTTTCAGGTCTTTAGCCAGGCACAGTGATTTCTTTCACTATTAGACAGAGCGATAGTTCTTAACACCAGCTGCACATTAAAACCATCCAGGGAGCTTGTGACATTCCTGAAAAGTTCAATCAGAGTTGCAAAGGGTCCCAAAGCAGTCCCAGTGGTGGCTCAGCTTTAGGAGCAGTAGTAGAAGGGAAGAAAGAACATGAACTGAGGAGGTCCAGGGGTCTCCACCCCAGAATTGCATAGATGGAAAACAGGGTGTTGTGCAAGCTAGGCGATTGCTTTATCATTAAGCTGAGTCCCTAGACCCTAAAGGAAAAGGAGGACATAAAACTAGATGTAGCTCCTGCCTAGCTTTGGGGGAGGGATCTTTGTATGTATGTTTGCTTATGCGTTTGCTTGATTTGAGACAGGGTCTTATTATACAGTCCCAAATGGCCTCAAACTCATGATCTTCCTGTCTCAACCTTCCAGGTGTTGAGACTGCTGGTGTATACCACCACTTCCAACCTAACCCTTCTGGGAGTGTATATAAGCCTATCTATATCCCTTTGGCCTATTATTACTGTGAAGGTGAAGGCAAGCTCCAAGTCATGAAGCAGGGCTTTCAGCTGCGTGGGGGCTAGACTTAAGAGCTCTCAAATACCATTTAGCCTAACTGTAAACATCCAAACAGCTCTCCACCCACTCTATCTTGCTGTTCTGGTAGGTAGATGGATGGAATAGTTTAAACTTCTCCTTGTGGTCCTGTTAGAAGGAAGTTAGTCCTGGTTGCCCCAGTACTTTATTACCTCTTGGTCCTAAGGATTTACATTCAGACAACCTCAGGAAACATCTTCCATTTCAGGTTATAGCTATTTTCCAGGAAGTTCAGTCTTGGGTTCATTGCCCTTCGGCTGTTTACCTAGCATTCTGTTGAGTCAAAGTGTTTCCCAGGAAGATTGATTAAAAGAATGAGAAACAAATTCCAAAGTTTTAAGTGTTTTTTTGTTTGTTTGTTTTGTTTTGTTTTACTCAAGGAAATAAAAGATGACCTATTGAGCATTTAATTGTCAGGTACTAGGGCTACTGGTGGTTTCAATCTTTGTATAGCTGAGAATTTAGGCAAGATAATTAAGTACAAACAAGCAAAGTTCGCTATAAGCAATACAAAATTGTAGCGATGACAGAGGCTGTGATGGAGGATTACATAATACTTCTGAGATATAACAGGATTGGGCAGAGTTGGCAAGGTCAGGGGGTCTTTCTTCAGGACTGGACCCTGCAGCTGAGGTGTCAGGAATGATTAGTGATTACCCACATGAAGGAGGAAGATGGCCCACTTCAGGTCAGAAGGTCAGCTGGAAATAGCCGCATGCAGGGTTACCCTCTTCACTCCAGTATCCTTTGTCTTTTTGTCATGATGTCATGACGATACAAGCTCCAGGTACAGAGTTTGTATTCAAGTAATGAGACAGGGAGAAGGGGTCAGCACTTAGATCTGTCTATTTTGTTGGTTGTTAAATTGGCACCAGAAGTCCTACCATTGGGCAAACACTCACACTTTGATCAGTCACTGATGCAGAGGAATAGAATTGATGGGATTTGTCTAAGTCTAGAGACGGATGTCTTCTTTGCAAGACTATGGGGTGAAGTGGGAGTTTCTGAGCAGAGATGCAATTACTGCAAGTTGCTGTCAGAAAAGTCTGTCACAGAGGCTGCAACAAGGCCCATGGAGAAAGGTAGAACTGGGTGAGAATTGAGAAGTCCCCAGCAGGACACCTCAATTTAGCAAGAAGAGAGAAGGATCTTTCTGTAAAGTCAGTAGACAGAGGAGCCCAGGGCTAGGAAGGTGGGGTCACAGCTGACTGGGTAATTTTCTTCTCTGGTTGCTTATCATGTTCTCTCAAGGATGCTGTCTTCATTTTCTTTCTATTATTACTGCCCAGTACTGAGATTAGATAATTTTTAAAGCATGGGATATTTGGCTTAGGGCTCTAGGACTCTTAAGAACATGAGACTGGCATCTGATTAGTATTTGGTGACATGGCTGAGGGCATCACATAAAAAAAAAAAAACCAGAGCAACAGCAGGTGTCTGTTCAGGGTTCTCTTCCTCTTAATTTAAAACCCCAGTCACATACTGAGGATCACTCTCATGATCTTCTAACCCCAGTTATTTCCCATAGGCATCACCTCCAAGTACCATCAATGTATGAACTTGGGGATTAAGTTTCAATATGAGTTTCTGAATAGATAGCTCAATCAGGACAAATTCTCAGCAGCTACCTCCTCTCTGCTGCCTCCCGCCTATAGGCAGTATCTCCAGTCTTTCTTCACCAAACATTCTCCAGAGGGAAACTCAGACCTTGCTTAGAACTTCTTAATGATGGCTTTGGCAATGCAATACCAAAGACAGGACTAAGTGAGTGTGGTAGTTTCAATAAGAATGGCTCACATCGGATCATAGATTTGAATGCTTAGTCATTATGGAGTGATGCTACTTCACAGGGAGGTTAGGAGGTATGGCCTTGTTGAAATAGGTGTGGCCTTGTTGGGGGAAGTGAGTCACTAGGAAATGGGCTTTGAGGTTTCTGGAGCTCAACCCTGGACTGGTGGCTCACTCTTCCTGCTTCTTGCAGGAACTCTCAGCCTCCTCTCCAACACCACACGTGCCTGCATGCCACCATGCTCCTGCCATGGTGATGATGGACTCTGGAATTCTAAACAAGTCTCCCGTTAAATGCTTTCTTTTATAAGAGGTGCTGTGGTCATGGCGCCTTTTCACAGAAATCCAACATTGACTGAGAGAGTGAGGTAGAAGAAAAAAATTCCAAAGGTTCCCACCCCGCCCCTGTCCCCAAGTGTATCTTGATTTTTTTTTACCCTCTGAGCCTCATGTACAGAATAATATCCCATATTTCAACATGAACAAACCCTATTATTCGTATAATTGGCTCTTGTTCAAGGCTGTTGTTGCGAATATTGTTTTATGCTACAAAGTCTGTTATGAGAAGCCCCAGGAGAATTCTTGTCTGTTTGTTGTTCAGAGAATAGAAACATTTTTCCCTAAATGGAGAGTTTACTTCTAGCTGACAAACACTATGAGTTACATAACTATGGCTTCTTTCTTGAGTTAGTTGTTGACTATGTTACATGCAGAGTGTATTATTTATAGACTTGTTCCTGATGGTATTTTAGGTTCTGGCATTGGCTTATATCTTGTGTTTCATCTCACCTTTGAGTCATCTTTTGAAAATATACTTGGATTTAACATCACTAAATGCCTAGCACAGGACAATCAGAAGGTATTTGGCTCATAGATTCTTCCTTTCTTGAGATAAGTAAGCAAGGGGCTGCATGAAACAGGCCTTTGTAAAAGGACAAATGCTCTGATGTGTGAGATGAATGCTTGGACTGAGTGTGGTTTCAAGGTTAAAGAAACAGGTACAACTGGAAGCAAAAGATTTCCACAGTGCGGACTCCTCCAGGAAAATAATAGCACTCAGTGGAAAACTTCTGACCCAAGTCTGTTGATCCAAACCCTGGGGGTTAGAGAACTTCCATAAATCCCCCCTCCCACACCCAGCCCTGAGAGCACACAGTTGAGTGCCTGAGTACCTCCAAGGTCATCCTTCTTCACAGTAGGCACACTGAAACCCGTGGGTTGTGTTCCATTCCAAAGATAAGACTCAAGCAGAGTGACAGCGAGGGATAAGCTAAAGAGCACTCGGAGAAGGGAAAGCTATGGTTACATTTTGTGAAAGGACAATGAGGTTTGATCAGCAAAGACTGAACAAGGTGGGAGCTAAGAGGGCTCTGAATAGCCTCTGCCTCTGCAACAAGACCCGTGCCTTTTTATCATAATTATAAGATCTTGGCAAGAGGCTCAGCAGCCTGGTACCCACTGCCCTCATGTTGGTGGCTTTCCCACTCTGCAATTTTGAAACCTGCTTGGCAATTGCACCCCAAAGAGCTATTCTCACAATGCTGCTTCGTACTACCCCCTCCTGAAAATTTCAATTATATATGTATACACTAATGGCAAGCTACATCCTCCCATTTCTTCTCCCTATCTTGTCGTTAACTTCATGAAGTTAAGCTTGGGATGTTTAGCCCTCAACGAAGCCAAGAGGATAATAACAGACGGATTAGGGTGAAGGGGCACGACAGAGAAAGGACACTGTGACTTCATCTTAGAAAAGTTTGAGCTACACAGAGAAAGACACATGCATACAAAAATAACATCAAATTTGACAGGGGAAAATTTCAGTTCATGGCGTGCTGAGCTCTGCTAGAGACCCCTAGAGTGTTAAATAATCACCTCCCTCTAGGAGAGATGTGGGACAAGCTAAAGTCACAAGTTTTGTTTTTACACTGTGAAGGCATTGAGGGGTGGGGAGAGAAGAAAGACAATAACAGTACTGTTATTTTCTTCTAGTCTATTTGAATTCTTGGTTAAATAAGTAACACTGATTCTGGGTGAAAACCAGCAATTCCTGTCCATGAGGGCAGCAGAATGACATTTGAAGGACTGTTCAAGAATATGACATCTGGGATTTATCCTTCAAAGGGCTCCATTTTGCTATGATCATTAACCTCTGCAGTCAGGTCTGACTACAGCATTGGAGAAAGAGGCTAGACACTGGGTATGAGCTACTGGACCTTTATCAGTGTGTGCCTATGCTTCTAGTACAAAACAAGTAAATAAAAGGAGATGGTGTTGTAATTATTCTCCATAATACAGACATTCTAAGAGTACACAAGTATTTATGTTGCCAGTGGAGAATGAAGAGACCAGAGTTCTAAAAGAAAGGCTTGCCATTTTGGAAATAAAAGGCAGCTTGTTTGTGTGATCTTATGTAACCTTCCTAGTACTCCTAGGGGAAATGTCTCATCATCTAAGGGACAAAGATATTACTAACTCCCTGCTACCCATAGGAGACCTGAGGTTGAGACGACCAAGAGATGAGTTCTGACTCTTGGGCACCAGAGCAGATGATGATTACAGCTGGCGGAGGCAGAGAGAGCACTCCAGGCTATGAGCCTCTCTTCCCAGATACACTGACCATGAGGCATGGGTGTGTAAGTTAATGTTGGACGAGAGTGACACAAAGCATAACCCAAACCCACATGGATATGTATGCCCAGAAATAACCCTCTGTGGAATTAAGCTAAGTAGATCTTGCTTTGCTCTAGATCTCTGTGAATCCTTTATTGACACAGCAAATTAGACATATGAGAAGGGAGAGTCTCCTCAGAAAAGACGATCATCATCATTATAACCATTATTTTAGTTTTAAAAAAGATGTACTATTATTATTGTGTGTGTGTGTGTGTCACATTCATGTGGACACCCACAGAAGCCAGAAGAAGGAAATGGATCTCCTTGAACTGAACTTACAGGTAGTTTTGAGGTACCTAACATGGGAGCTTAGACCCAAACTCCAGTCTTCTACAAGAGTAGTTCATGCTCTTGACTTATGAACCATCTCTCCAACCTTATTTCTTTTTTCTTTTAAGACAATGTCTCACTCCGTAACCCACCCTAATGGAACTCACTCTGAAACCCAGGTTGTCCTCAAACTTGCAGCAATTCTCCTGCCTCAGTCTCTCAAGTGCTGGAATTGCAAGAATAAGCCACCATGCCTGGCTAGAAAGGACTGATTAAGTAACTCCTTATTACAGTGCAAAGAAGATTCTAATGAGCATGTAAACCCAGATGTTGCCCACAGTAGATAAATAAATTAAAAAATATCTGCAGGATCAGAAGAAAAAAATCACATCTGGTCTTGTTTAGTTATAGAAATTAGCAGTGGGATTGAATTTAGACAGTTGGGATTAAATATACAAAAAAATGTGAAGAATAGAAACACCATCCTGTCCTAAATAGGCAAGAGTCCTCAGTCAGCGGAAACAGGGCCTTTCATGTTTTCTGCTCTTCTTGTAATGCTCTCCCTACAGCCATTACTAAGAAGGTTGTGTTTCTATTGTCAAAAGCAAAATTTCAGCAAATTGAGCTTAATGATCTAATTGACTTTCCCTGGCAGTCTCTGAATCAGGTGGTGTCCTAGCCACACAGTAACAAGGTGCTCCAAGGGCTGAGCACAGGAGGAGGCCGAGGGAAGCAGAAACAAGGAAGGGGAGGAGACTGGTTATGTGAAAATCACTTTCCTCCTAGGAGTTGGAGAGAGAGGCCTTCCTTTACCTCTTGGCTTGATGGGTCCCTGAGGACTGCTGGCCATCAATCTTTGTGATTTGTTTGGCTGGGTGCATTGTTTGGTAGGGGGACTTCCCCATTTACACACCTAGTTTTATTCTGCTTTGGACGGACTACTGAGTCTTAGTGTAGTATTAGCTCAGGCCAATGCAGTGACTTCCCATGGAGTTTCCTAAAGCCATGAGCTATAAAGTCAAGGTCAACCCAGGTACTGGTGTAAAGCCAGAGAACAGGACAAGGTCAAGTGTGGGAGACTAAGTCAACTCTATTTGACCAAAGCTGGAGGTGGGCGGGAAGTCAGTTCTCATTCTGCTGGCCAGAGGCAACGGTGAGAGTCTGGGAAGCCTGGACTAGGTTGAAAAACAGCAGCAGTCACACTGTTTGCTCACTGTGCAAGTAACACCTCCCTCTCCTCCCCAGCTATAATCTCTCCCACTCTGATCTCTACATTCATGTGTCTGAGGGGACAACGTAAACCCTGCGTGACCCTTGATGCTAGCTCAGAACCAGGACATCATGTGAGGCTGCCTTCTCTCCCAAGTGAAATGTTTGTAATTCAGGTAATTCCCCCAAACCTGGACCCTTCCCTAAAATAAATGCTTTTTCAAACAAAAGGGATGTAGAGGTGAAAAAAACTTCAAACGCTTTCCCAAGAACAGGAAACACAGCAATACTAGTCCTTGTGATAGACACCTGTGGGGTGTGCCTGTGACTTGACTGGAGTCAGAGTGATGCCCACTCAGGTTCTAGTTGCTCTTTGTGGAGCAGTTACTTTGTCTAGAATCAGAGGTGCCTGACACCCTGAGTGGTTCCTCTCTGCCCATTATTCTGTAAATCTAAACATGCCTTGAAACTGTACAGCTTTTCAGCCTGGTGTGTGTGTGTGTGTGTGTGTGTGTGTGTGTGTGTGTGTGTGTACTTGTTCATGTGCATGTGCATGTGTGTTTCTGAGATGTATTAAAGTACCATTGAGTGAAGACGCATATATTTAGGGGTTACAACTGCAAGGCTTCACATGCATCAGAAAACGATTTTCACAATCACAGTGGTACTTTAAACTTGTCTGCCTGTCTTTAACTGGTGTAGCTGGGGGGTGGGTAACTATTTGCTTTTAGTTTTGCACAAAGATTTGTTCTGTCTTGATTCACTGTATCTTTGCTCCAGCATATAACTACCTAAAACTTTTAGCAAGCACTTTATTTATTTGCTTTCTGTGTCAGAAACCCTACCTAATTTTTCCAGACAAAGTTTTCCAAATCTCTCCTCTCCTACCCCATACCTCTCTTTCTTAATTGATTATTCATTCACCTTGACAACCTGGGGAAACACTGGAAAGGTCACCCCCTTAAACTCACCCTGATCACTGGGGATAGCCCCAGCTGCTAAGTGTGATGATGCTGTCCTCATTAAAGGACACTTTCCAATAGTATATCTTTTTAAGTCTTACAGGCTGCAGGACGTTTTCTCCTCCAGGCACCAAATTTCTGCTATTTGTTTCTCTTACACTTTAATTAAAAATCAACCACTTGTGTCCTTAGATTTTCTTTCTTACACTAACTTCCCAGGGACCAGCAATCTCAATAACTCCTCTCTCATTCTGGCAGGCACCCTTGCAGGATCGCTGGCTCAGCAAGCATGCAATCTTATTCCACGTTTTCAGAAATGCTGTCTTACAAATGTTTCTGCCACAGAGCACATCTACCTGCCCTGCGTACAAAATCAGTTTCCTTCCACCCTCTGCTGAAATTACCTCCTGTTCTAGGCTCTCTTCCAGCCAGACCCACACCTGACATTTATTTATGTTAAGTAACTGCAGCTTCTCTGAATGGATGTTTAATTCTCTTTTCTTACAAATTTTAGGAATTGCTAACATAGTACTCCAGTTTGTAGCCACTCAGAATGCCAGGCTAATGAGTCACCCACATCAGAGCCTTTGTACATGCCAGGCAAGCAAGTGCTCTGCCTCTGAACCACATCTCCAGCTTTTGCTGGGGATCTTACTGAGCTAGGTTTAAAACCAGCATCCCTTCCATATCTCCCCTGTGGCAGAAAAGAAATCCTCAAGAGCAAGGAGTGACTGAGTGGCTGCCGTGATGTGGCACACATTGGCTGTCAACGCCCTGAAGGTTGGAGGATCCAGGCCATAGAGAACTGAACACTATAGTCCTGATGAGGTCATAAAGCAGGAGTGTACACAAAAAAACTGAGAAGCACGGACATGTCAGGAGCTGTGGCCAGAGTGTGAGCTATTGAAACTCATGATTTCCCGGATGAGAGACCCAGACGATGGCACGATTCAGCTTTGTTTAGAGAAGAACGATGCTGCAGCCTGGCTAAGTGTCCATGTTCTAATGCGTCTGTCTTAGATTCCAGCTCAAGCCCATCATGATGTTGCAGAGGCAAACTTCAGCCACCGAGTCCAAACTACTGCCGACTGCCCCTCATTGCTGTCGCTTTGGAGCTGCCTGGCCTTTGGTATGTCTACCTCTCTCAAGCTTACTGCGTAAATATAAAGTAACAGAATCCATTCTCCCTACATACTCTAAGATCCAGCATAGGTAAGCACATGTGACCCATGGTGATGGTCATTTATAATCTGAACCTCCTCTCTGTGAATCCTGACCTGTGTCCCCATCTGCTCCTCTAGCCCATTCTCTCCTACAATCTAGGAAGCCAAGCAATTTCCTATCTACACACAGTTCTCTTCGAATGCAGTGAAATGATAATTTCACCCTTCCCTCCAAATCCATCACGCAACCATTAGCTAGGAATTCTATTTGTGCTACATTAAGTACCAATTTCAGAGGTAGAGGCTTCAACCAGTTGTTCCATTTCATTAAGTTTCTCTTGAGAATAAGCACCAAAAAGAAGGGGAGAAAGGTTTTCATGATGGAAATTTGTCTAAAATTGGCAGAGGGTCTCTCCCATTACATCATTGCAGGCACGTCTGTTTTAGAGTATATTTTAGAGTATCCTACCTAGCTAGCCATGTGAAATTTAAATTTTCTGATTATCTATTGCTCTAAATTTGAGAAGCAGGAAGGGGTGAAACCAAGACAGGTGATAACTGTGAATCTTTCTCATGTTGTCTAAGAAAATTTGTTAATTTCCCTTGTAGACACTTCCTCCTTCCCTAGAAAAGAAATATATAAAAAATACAGAAAGAGAATATCATAGGATCATGAGCCTCTCTCTCTCTCTCTCTCTCTCTCTCTCTCTCTCTCTCTCTCTATCTATCTATCTATCTATCTCTCTGTGTGTGTGTGTGTGTGTGTGTGTGTATACATGTGCATTCTTTCAGAGGTAAGAAAAGGGTGTCAGATCTTTTGCAACTGGAGTAACTGGCAGTTGTGAACTCTCTAATATGGAGACTGGGAGGCAAACTCAAAGAGCAGAAACTGATCTTAAGTACTGGCTCATATCTTCAGGTTCACATATATGTATATGCACATGGGTATGCTGTGTGTGTGTGCATGATTCTGTATGTGTCTGTTTGTGTGTGGGTGTCTCTGTGTGTATAGATGTTGTGTGTGCATATGTGATGATCTGAATGAAAATGGCCACAACAGACCCATATTGGAGGTGTGGCCTTGTCAGAGTTGGTACAGACTTTTTGGAGGAAGTGTGTCACTTGGGGAGTGGTCTTTGAGATTTTAGCTCAAGCCAGACCTCATGGCTTACTCTTTCTTCCTGCTGATCTGGTTGGAGAACTTTCAGCTACTTCTCATGTTTATCTGCTTGCCGTTACCCACCATGATGACAATGAACTAAATCTCTGAACTATAAGCCAACTCCCGATTAAATGTTTTTCCTTTATAAGAGTTGCTGTGGTCATGGTGTCTCTTCACAGCAATAGAAACTCTAAGTCAGCAGCTATATGTGTATGTGTGTATGTGTGTGTGTGTGTGTACACCATGGTGTGTGCGCATTTATACATGTGTGTATGTGATTGTCTGTTTGTGTGACCATCACAAGTCTGTTAGGGATGCAGAGGTTCCTCATGTTTAGATGTAGAAGAGGATTAAAATCTGATTGGGAAGAAATAGATGGTGTTTCATGGACCATATCTTGAGGCTGTGGTAGTCCAACCAGAGCATATGTTTCTCTGAGAATGGTGAGGATGGATGGGTACCCATTAGAAAGCAAGTTGCTTATCTGAATATGGTCCTATTATTAAATACCTATTGTCCTATAGAGATTACAAGTGGTTTCCAGTCAAAAACATTTACTCTCAAAAACAGAAACTGTATTTCTGTGTGCTTTCCTTTTGTCTCTACAAATACTCTGGGACATTAGATGAGGGCCAGGTGGCCCATCCTATTACATCACCCTCCTTTCAGTGGGGCATTGAAAGGTAAAAGGTAAGGCATAGTGGAAAGGCAGTGAAGATCCTGGGGATATGAGATAGGGAATGATGTCCCTCACTCTGGAACTCAGCTGAAACCTTTGCCAGCAACTGAACAGGATTTCTGGCTCAGTTCAGTTAACAGATACTAGAAGCCCTTCTCCTGTATGCACGGTTTTCTAAAAGTCTCACTGGGAGCCCCATTTACAGGTACAGGACCCAAACAAACCCAAACTGTCCTGTGCAACCCTAGCGACTTCTCATTTTATTTTGTCAAATCATAACTCCATCCAAAGTGTTTCTGGAGCCACTTCACATATCTCTCTTATCAAATGTGTGTGTGTGTGTGTGTGTGTGTGTGTGTATGAGAGAGAGAGAGAGAGAGAGAGAGAGAGAGAGAGAGAGAGAAATTTCTTAGCAGCATTGTGATATATAGCTTAAGAGCCACTAAGATGGTATATATGAGTAGTGTAAGGTAATTCATTGCTTTTTCTCTCTTGGAGAATCCTGTACCCACACTTGGGGACTTGAAAACACATATTCTTCTTGGATATGTCTTTCTCTCTTCTAAGCACCTCTTTTTCTCTTACCCTTTGTCTTTGAGCCTGTATTAAAAATCTTAAATAAAATCTCCAATTCTACTTCACTCACTGGCTGGTTCTGAAATTCTTTTCAGGAACAAAGCTAAGAACCCTGATTTGGCTAAGTCAAGATCCCTAAAAGTCTATGGGAACTCTTTAGGCTGCTGAGGGTGGCAATGTGCTATGCCTTTGTCCCTTTACCAGAGCTAATAGGAACTGTTAAAATCTATCAAAATGTTGTTGGTGTAATGATAAGTTTTTATTGTCAGCACTTTGATATTTATTTTCCTATAAATGAGCAATAATGCTGGGGATGAGGCAACTTAATTCATTGGTTATCAGATATTGGATTCTCCCTTGTTGTCTTGGCTGCTTTGGGCAAAAGCACTGCCTGTCAAATAGCCAATGACAGCACAGACCTTGAGGAAGCTACACAACAATCACAGCTACTGTAATGGCTCCTACCCAAGACTGCTCCAGTTTGTGCCAGACTTTTTGCCATCAAAGGCCTTGTTGAATTACAGATGACCTTGCAAACATTTCCACTTAGGCCAGAGAGGAAGTACTCTCCCCTGGTGGCCTAGCAGGGACTTCTGTGATGGTAGAAAAGGAAAAATGGTGTGATTGGTGAAATTATAAACCTCTATTTACATGGAAGATTTGCTGTGTTTGGTGTAAACACCTATTCCCTGGATATATAAACAAACTGTTCTGTTGCTCATGAACTGGCCAGCGGATGACTTTGTGTTCTGCCTCCCTTGGAATGGCAACATTAGACTCAATAAAGGGTTTCTCTTGAACAGTCTTATTGTTTATTTTTAGCACAGTGAGCTGACAGATAACAGGAAGAAAGAAGCTACAGAAAAATCAGAGTTGCAGTAGCCAGGCAGTGATATCGAAGAAGCCTGCACAAACAGCCACAGATGCATGCGGTGGAGAGGCAGCTGCTGAAGGAGAGGCAGCATGGAGTGGTTAGCAGGTCAAGCTGCAAAAACAGCAAGGCATCCATCAGCATCCACAGCTATGCCCCAAGCAGAGTTGCAGGGCCAGGGACTGACAACAGCAGTGAAAGGGAGAACTAGCTGTCTTCTCAATGGTAGCCACTGCCACAATGGTCCTGACCACAGGAAGCAGCTGAGCAGTTCAAGAAAGCAGCCAGAACAGGAACTGAAGTAGAGGGATGGTTGGTTGCAGTCTGAGGAAGGACAAGGGGCTATCAATAGCCAGGGCAGAGAATTTGCAGGTCTCAGGGACTGGAAGAGCTCCTGAGTCTGTCCAGTTGATGAAGAGGGAACTTCTCTGCAGAATGCTAGCACTAACTTGTCAAGACTGATGGGCCTGCCACACTCAAACTTTCCCACTGCTCACACTTGTCAGGCAGCAGTCACCACCTGCCCCCCAGGCTGATGCAAAATAAGCAGACAGAAGCATCATACTTTATACACAGTTTCCCCATTACTCCATAAGTGGTAGGTGTTTACCATCCCATGTCCCCTTTGTGAGGTGAAGGAAAAGAAGCCACATTACTCTGTTTTAAACCATAATACAAGCAGCCATAATGCAGAAAAAATTTCTCCTTTGGAGTGGATTTAAAGAATTATAAACCCTAAAATAGCAACTGGGCTTTGAGAAAGCCATACCCAACTTGATTCTAGTAAGCATGTTGTCTTGATTGATCTGTCACCCATAGCAACAATCCTGTAATCTAGGGCCAAATTTCTTTTCCAGTTATGCAGATGTGGAAACTGAGACATACAGTTCACCAGGTCTCTGATAAGAAGTGTCAGTGCCATGATTAAAACTCAGGATTTCAGAGTTAAAGCTCCCTTTATTCCTGTCTCACCTCAGGAATATGTCTAGTGTCATAAAAAGATGATGAGATCCATTTGATGTGGGTCCAACCCTGCAAATTGGAGATGCTGTATTGTTCTGTTTCCTTGACACTGATAACTTATGAAGAAATAGTTGGCTAACACTTTTGCAGATCCAAGGCTCTTTATCACATGATGATCTTTGTGCTGAGAGAGTTGAGAGGACAGCAAGAGACAGGGAGAGTGCATCTGTATCTATATGTATGCCCACTTAAGTGCATATATGTGAATGTGTATATATGTTCGTCTCCTTCTCTCTATAAAGCATCAAGATTCAACCACGTGTTCCACATGGATTAGCTTACACAATTCTTGTCATCTCTCAAAGGTCCTTAAAAACACCATAGTCGTGATGCTTCTGTTCTCTGAATAACACATGATGAGCACGGAATTCAACACCTGAATCCTCGGGCAACACATCAGCACATAGCCAGTCGCAGCAGATTCATATGGAGGGAGCGTGACAGACAGATTCTTTGGACGTGGTAGTGCCACCTACCTGCAAATCTCTCTGTATGCAGCAGACCACAGGAAGAGGCTGAGACCAAACATACATTCAAGTCCTGAGTTCATATAGCAGGTCCTGCTTGACTCTCCCACTAAGCTACCTACTCTCATTAATGAATAATAAAGGTTATATCTTGACCCTCTAGTGCCATACTGAGTCTTATTTCTCAATTTATTTAGAACTCAAATAGGCAAGAGAACACTGTATACGTGGATTTTTTTCAAACACCTAAATGGTCGTATTTCATCATGGTGGCTTCTTGGCCTTTCAAATCAGAACACCACATATTTCATGGGACATTAGTTTCTTTGATGTTCTGTTTGTAAAAGAATTGCATGGTCAGATGCATGATTCCAGGTAAAGCAAGAAAAATACATATCTTATTGAAGCCTTTGAATGGAAATATTCCCTGTGAATCCTAACAAGGAAATAGGTTAGGCAGCATTCTCAGAGTATGCAGGTTTGAACAGACTTCCTGTTTCCCAGAATCCTGAAGTCTTTGTCTTCCTTGGAACACATTCACGGAAATAATGAATAACCGCATAAATAGTGTTGGGCTAGTTGGCAGTTTGAAAATTATAAAGAAAAAATAGGTAGCTACCTGTGCAGTGTACAAATCCAAATTAGCACTGAATCTTAAAAAAACTGAATGTGAGAGGACCTGGAGAGACCACTCAAGTGGTGAAGAACACACAACTCTCACAGAGGACCCAAGTTTGGTTCCCAGAACCCACACTGGGGGCTCACAATGCCTGCCACTCCTACTCCAGGGGATCCAGTATCCTCCTCCAGTCACTAAGGCATCTCTCCTCATGTGCATAGACGCTCACACATACATACAGTTAAAGCTATCTTTTTTAAAATAGTAAAAAGTAAAAGTATAAAACACCAGTAAATATAGAGAAGAGGGGGGAACCCAAATATAGCAAAGGTGGAACCATAGCAGAACTCTAGATTTATCTACTATTTAAGTCATATATAATAACAATGGTAATTATATCATAGCGAGGAAAGCAACAAGCTGGGAAAGATGTTTTTTATAGGTGCTCAACAACAGCTTAGTTTGTTTAAAGTCTAACAACCCTCACTGGTGAATAACAAAATGAAGAGGAAAACTCCAACCATAAAATGAAGGCGGGGTGTGACCTGACAGCCCCTCCAAAGAAACCCAGTTGAAAACTAAATACTATGTGGTCTCCTAACAGTCAAACTTGTCAACCAGAGCAACGGTGAATTTTTTTTAAAAACTTTATTTTCTAAGTCACACTTTTCCCCCTTTGGTAATAAGTGGACGTTTCCTCACCCCATGGGGAGGGAACACGAACAGGCAGAAACAACTTCTCAGTGGAGCGACCTGACGAGATGTTCGGAAGTCTTAAAAATGTGCATAATTTTTGACTCGGCAATTCTGCCTCTGGAAATGTGTTCCAAGGAGATGATTGCTGATGCTTGAAGAGATTTATATTCAAGAACAGCTACTTTATCATTGCTTATAATAACAAAAATCTAAAATATCTATAACGTGCTACAATAAGTATGACAAATTCATGAGCTGGAATACTATGCAGTCATTAAAAATTATGTAGTATAAAAAATATTTAATGATCTGGGGAGATAATGATATAGTAAGTAAAAAAAGCATGTTAAAGGCCAGAAATAAAGACTAATCACTTTTATTATAAAATGTGTGTAATAAAAAGTATGGGCACTAAGATACAAGTGGTGATTATGTCTGGTGGTTAGGACCATGTGCAAATGTTTTCCCTGTTATATTTTCCATTATTTCTTGAAAAATTTCCACCATAAGCATCTTGTTCTTTTGCAACCAAGGAAAACGACAAGTTCAAAGGGACCACACAGTGACATTTGCATTTAGCAAGAGACAAATCTCTGTCCACACTTTTCTTTAAAATCACAATCAGTAAAACATACAGACTTGAGTCTTAAAGGATGCATCTTTATTTTAATGCATGCTATGAACCAACATTATCTACAGGGCAGGGTTTTTCAACATGTCTTACAGATCTATATGGTCCCAATGAGCTACTCTTTGGAGGTCACAAGAGCAATAAGGAAGCTGCCCATCTTTCCATTACAAACCTGTTCTAAGTCAAACCATTTTCCAGTGTGACCAGCCTCCGTACCTTCAGGCTTCACGCATAACCCATGAAGTCCAGAGTTTATAGCTGGTTCATCTACAATTACAACCAACACCAAGGCTTTTGCCAAATGACCCCTGCACAACTCCATAATCATCAGGTCTGTGAACTCAGAACCTGGGAAGAAAGAGTCAGATGGGCCAGAATATTATATATGTACAATATGTCATTTTTGTGCTAATTAAAATCATTGATAACAAAAAGTTAATGGAAAGGACACAAAAGGTGTCCCATGCACAACACTTGTATGACGGAGGGTGGGACTTTGTTTCTTCTGACAGCTAAAAAGATGCTCTTAGATCTATGCCAAATCCAATCTGTTCCTCTGGTACAGGCGCCTGTCCTGGATGCTCAAGGAAACCAAGGCATGGAGAGCTCTTTCTACCCCCCTGCCCCGTCTCTAAAGGCACACCTGCAGAATTAAATTTCATGCATTACCAGGAACGCTTTCAAAAGCTCAGAATCAATTCTTCAATCATTTCACTTTCTTAGCTGTGATTAAAAACATGTGTCCCCTAATTAAGCTAATGAGAAATTGTTAATTGGCACCAAGCCCCCCTCTGTGTACACTTGCTAATGTCACCATCATTCTGACAGGAGAAGGGATCAAAGTCAAGGGGAGAAAGTTTTCAAGTGACTTCGTTATTGAAAGTCAAGGACAGGGGCCTTCATTTGAAAAGCAAATGCTGTCGGTTCCAGAACCTGCAGAATAACATTTCCTGCTATTATTTTAGAGGAGCAGATGTGGGTATTCAAGGGACAGTATTTGATAACCTGATTTCTTTTTCTTCCTTGAAGAAATACTATCTACAGGATAAACCAAGGTAAAGGGGCAGTGCTTTGGGGAGGGGGTAGCATTAAGAAGATACACTCTTGTGGGCCTGCCTGCCTTCTCATGGTCCCAGTGTGCATGCCATTAAGTCATCCTATCTTGCACCCAAGGCTCTTTGCAGATGAGATATGATTGGTCAAATGAAGCACATGCTTCAACGACATTACTGCTCAAAGCAGACTGTACCTGGACTCTTGCAAGATAGTCAGCTGAGCTGTAGTCAAGACCACAGGCCACAGTTGAGGATGGAAGGGACCCACGCTGGTCTTTGTTCTAGAAGCTGTAACCCTCTATCTCAGGTCAGGTCAGACTCAAGCACTGGGTCCATCCTGTTAGGAAGGAACAAGCACACAGACCATGGTAACTTGTGGACAGAAGAAGGAGAGCCCTAGAGTGCCTGAGAGATGTACTGGGGAAGGAGTCTGGTTCTAACCCTACAAGTTCATGATTCATGACCATTGTTGAGGGACAGTTGTGGAGAGAGCCTGCTTGCTTGGAGTCCTTTCTCTTAGGCTCCCAACCAACTCAGTGTTTAACTACGATGCTGTTCATCTCAGACACAAGAGAAAACTCCCCAGTTCCAAGGCTGGAAGCAAATGAGAGAGCCTCCAGGAAGGCATCCATCCCTACATGCCAATTTCCTGACATGATTCAATGTGTGGAACTGGGGATAACTCAGACTCTAAGAACAGAGGCCTCTAAAGACAAAACTGCTTCAGGACGGGATGTCAAGAATGAGAAATGTTCCCCATAGTCTCAGTGTGAACATTGGGTCTGCCCAGGCAGTGGTGTTGTTTGGGGAGATTCAAGAGGTGTGACCTTGCCGGAAGAAGGATGTCACTGGGGATATCCTTTGAGAGATTTTGGCCTTGGTCTACTTGTAACTCAGTTAAAGATGTGAGCTTCCTACTTCTGCTCAAATATGTCTGCTGCTTATTGCCTTACCTCAGCCATTATGGACTCCTACTCTAGAATGATAAGCCCAAATACACTATTCCTTAAGATGCCTTGCTCATGGTGCTTTGGCAGTGGAACAGAAGAGTCATTAAGACACAGAGAGGTGGGTCATAACTGTGTAATGGCTGCGAGGAAAACCCCTTTTCATCTAATTTCACAGATCTTGCTGGTATTGAGAGAGATTATTGGATATAGGCTCCAAGAATACAGGAGCCAAGGAATTTCTAAAAAAGGAGCCTTCCTTTTTAAGACTATGAATCACACCTGCTCTAGGGCTTCCCACATCTCCCAGCAGGAGAGAGCGACTCCAGTCTCTCCAGGCCTCCAAGCTGACCCTGAAATGTGCTGTTGCTTTCCTTCAGTCTGCCCCAGGCTTGCCTGGCATGGCCCAGCCCCCACAAGGCAGCTTAGCAGCCCCTCCTCTAATGCCAAGATCCTCAGCAGGGCCATGATGAGGGTGGCTTTTCCTGGTTCTTTTTTTTTTCTTTTTTCTTTTTTTTTTCCATACATTGTTTTGTTTTATTTTTTCCATTCAAGAACATAATTAAAGATAAAAAAAATTTTTTTTCCTTTCTTCCCCTTCTCCCGGTCCCCTCCCACTACCCCCCACCCCTCCTTCCTCCCCCTTCTTCCTTGAAAGACGGCATGGTGCCCTGCCCTGTTGGAAGTCCAAGGCCCACCCCCATCCCTCCTGGCCTAGGAAGGAGTGCATTCAAAAAGACTCGGTTCTCAAAAAGATAATACATGCAGAAGAGATAGGTCCTGGTGTCATTGTTGATGGGTTCTCCATCTGCCAACTTTCGCCGCCACATTCAGAGAGTCTGGTTTGATCATATGCTCA
>PVIU01023435.1:0-27435 GCA_004026605.1 Ondatra zibethicus
GGAGAAGGGGAAGAAAGGAAAAAAAATTTATTTCTTTAATTATGTTCTTGAATGGAAAAAATAAAACAAAACAATGTATGGAAAAAAAATTTTCTTTTCTTCTAGGTTATAAAACAAGCTAGAACAAGGATTATCTTTACAATTTTCATTTTACCTAGACATATTGCAAATATTTTAAGTAATTGTAATATTGTGTATTGTCAAAGTTAACGGAGTGTGCAGTATGAAATAACAGTCTGGAAGAAGTGAAACAACTATATGGCAATCAAAGAAAAGTCATGTTCAGTTGTCACATCAAGATGGTAATATTCTAAATAGAATATTGATTTTTATTGAGCTCTACTTAGGTATTTTACTGCTGATTTTATCCTTTGTTTTACATTTTTCTTTGTTTTATATTTTATAAGTAGTGTAAGTTAGACTCTACTTATTTTGCTTTTGAGTTTGAGTGTGATTTCTAATTATTCACTTTTGCACTGAGTGAGAATTTTGCAAGATGATATTATGTCTTCTATTACAAATACGAACATTTATCTTTATTATTTTGGATAGCACTACCCAGTTATCAATTGTGTTATATAGTATCTTATTATGTTGTAAAAATAATGGAAGAAGTTTTACTTGGCAATGGAAATCAAAAGATTTCTTGGCAGTATATGGAGAAATTATATTGATTCCATATGTGAGTTTTCTTTATGTAAGAAATAATATGATGATAATATCTATCTGCATGTTCCCCTACTGACTCCCCTTAGACTTCTTGAAGATGTCCTTCTCTCAATTTTATCTCTTCTTTAATTTTATACTCTACTCTATCAAATTAGTGATTCTTTATATATGCACATATGGGGCCGTCTACTAATTCATCAGAAAATTACAGGTTGGTAACTGTGGTGGTTTAATAGAAAATGCCCTCCCCCAAAGAAGCAGCATTATTAGGAGATGTGGCCTTATTGAATTAGGAGTGATCTTGTTTTGTTTTGTTTTTTTTTTTGTTGTTGTTGTTTGTTTGTTTGGTCTAGGGTTTTGGTCTCTTTTCTCAAGCTTCACTCAGTGTGACAGTTCACTCAACTTTCTATTACCTATGACTGAAAATGTAGGAAAACAGCTCCTGTATCATATCTGCGTTCAGACCACCATGCCCCTTGCCATGATGATAATGGGCTGAGTCTCTGAAACTATAAGCAACCTGTAAACCTCTGTGTGTTTATATTAGTTATAAACTGATTGGCCCATTTGTTTAGGCTTCTTATTTACTAATTTTTATAACTTACATTAGCCCATAATTCTTGTGTGAGTTAGCCATGAGACTTGGCATCTTTTTTGGCAAGCCAGTCACATCTTGCTTCCTCTGCAGCTGGGTCACGACTACAGAATGAGCTTTCCTCTTCCCAGAATTCTCCTGTTCTTGTCACCCAGCCTCTACTTCCTGTCTGATTTTTCTGCCTATACTTCCTGCCTGCTTATTGATAACTTTCAACATCTATAATCTCAACCTCCAGCCACACCAAAAGCAACAGACTAACAGAAGGTATTCTAAAATTAGGTGCATCATTCTGTTGCATCCAAGAAACATGCCTTATATCAAGGATAGGCATCACATCCAGATAAAAAGATAGAAAAACACATTTCACGTAATGGTTGTAAGAAGCAAACCAGTATAGCCATTTTATTACATGAGAAAATTAACTTCAAATAAAAAATAATCAGGTGAGATAGGAAATCAAACTAAATACCAATCAGTGGAAAAATCCAAGAGGATATTGCAAATGTAAGCATCTATGCACTAAGCATAAGTTCAAAGCAAAAGAAAAAGAAAATACTACTACAGCTTAAATCTCATATTTACCCTCACACATTGATAGAAGGAGACCAACAATGTACTTTCACCAATAGAGATATTATTCTGACAAAAACTAAACACAGATGTGTTGGAACTACTGAAAAACATAAATGACTTAACACATTTTACAGAACATTTAAATCAAACACCTCATCTTAGCACATACAAAAATAGACAAGGATAATTATTATATAAACAGAATGAACAACATTGTGAACATCTCGTTAAAAGGAGAAAAGCCTCTGATATCCAAACCAAAACTAAAAAAATAGTTGGAAACAAAGAAAGTCTCAATAGGTATAGAAAAAAAGTAACATCTTGTATCCTAACTGACCACCACATATTAAAGTTGATTACTACAAGAAAAACAGCAAAAACATTAAAGTCTCATGAAAACTCAACAATTCACTAAAAGATGAAAAAAATGGTCATCACAGAAATATGTAAAGAAAGAAATAATTTATAAAATTGAATGAAAATTAGGACACAGCATACTCAAACTTATGGTATATTGTTCTAAAAAGTAATTGTATAACAGTAAGTGCATATATAAAATATTGGAGAGGTCTAATGTTATTAATTTGGCAACATGCATGAAAATTCTAGGACAGATACAAGTAAAAAATATCTAAAAGTAGTATGTGGAAAGAAATAATAGAATTCAGGTTTGAAATCAATAATAAGTAGGAACAAACAAATAAAAAATATACAAAGAATCAATTAAAAGAGTTGGCTCTTTGAGAAAATCTATAAGATTGGCAAATTATTATCCAAATTAAGTAAAAGGAGGACAGAGAATATCCAGATTAACAGAATTAGAGATGAAAAGAGGGATATAATTACAGACACTGAGGAAACATAGAGAATTGTAAGACAGTTTCAAAATTTGTATGACACCAAATACAAAAATCTAAAAGAAATGGATAATTCTCTTGATATATGACACTTATCAAAGTAAATGCAAGATTGAATAAGAAATTTAAACAAACCTATAACCCCTAGAGAAATAGATATATTAGAAATAGATATATTAGCTAAAATCTATGCTACCACCAACAAAATTGACCCAGAAAACACAGTTTTAGCACAGAATTCTAACAGAATTTCAAAGAAGTGTTAATGCCAAAACTCCACAAATTATTCTACAAAATATATACAGATAGTACAACACTTAGTTCTTTTTATGAGGCTACAATTACTCTGATAACCAAACCACATGAAGACCCAACAAAAAAAAATAAAATTACAGCCCAATTTCTTTTAAGAACAAGATGTAAAATTTCTCAACAAAATGTGATCAAACCAAATCAAAGAATATATAGAAAAAGATCATCGGCCATTATCAAATAGGTAGTAATCCTAGAGATGTGGGGATCTCTCATATGGAAATAGGGCAATTATTATCTTAATAAAATGAAAGACAACATCACCATGAACATCTCATTAAAAGTACAAAAGACTTTACAAAATCCTACACCTCTGCATGACAGAAGTCCAGGATAGAGTAGGAATACAAACAACATAGTAACATGGTAAAGGAGATTTATAGAAAGCTCAGAGTCAATGTCAGTATAAATAAATATAAATTCAAAACATCCGCTCTAATCAGGAACAAGAAAAAGTTTTACATTCTACACCTACTCAACATAGTACTATATGAGCAGTAAAGAACCTGAAGGAGATTAAGGGGATACAAATGGGAAGAGAAGTCACAACATTTTTATTTTTAGATGATATATTTTTATATATAAGTGACTATAGAAATTGCATTATGAGATTTCTGCAGCCTATAAACTCTTTCAGCCATAAATATGCATATAAATTCAGCACACAACAATTAATATCCTTCCAATATACAAATTTAAAAATGTAATGAGAAATAAATTAGGGGAAAATTCCTTCCACAATGGTCTCAAAAATATCTTGTTTTGACTGTAATTAAGCAAATGAAAGACTTATTTGATGAAAATTTTAAGACACTGCAAAAAGAAATTGAAGAAGATATCAGAAGGTAGAAAGATCTCTTCTGGTCATAGATCAGTATGAATAATAAAGAAAACATGGCCACCCTACTAAATGTTACCTATAGATTCAATACAATCACTATCAAATTTAAATACAATTCTTTGGAGAAATTAAAGACAATTTTCAGCTTCATATGGAATTACAGAAATCACAGGATAATTAAAATATTTTCAACAATACAAAATCTAATAGAAGTATCACCATTCCCTATCTAAAATAGTACTATATAGAGCTATCATAATAAAGATAGTATGGTATTGGTACAAAAACATACATTTTCATCAACTTAATAGAGATGAAAAAACAGGAGGCAGTTCATATTCCTAAAAACACCTAAATTTTATTAAAGTAGCCAGAAACACACACAGGAATAAAAAAGTCAGTATCTTCAATAAATGGTGTTTGTCAACCATTGAAAAAGGAAGACTGCTTGTGGAAGAATCCAATTATACCCATACTTATCACATTGCCCAAATCTCAACTCCAAATGGATTAAAGACCTCATATTGAAAACGGTAGAAGAGAAAGTGAGGAATAGTCTTGATCTCATAGGCACAGGTTAAGACATTCTGAACAGAATGCCATTAGCACAGTCACTGAGATAAATACTTAATTGATGGAACCTCACAAAGCATGCAGAAATCTTGTAATGGACTTTGGTACTAGAGTATTTTTATCACTCAGGTAAAAACATTCTAGATGCACTTTGCAAACACTGAATTTTAAAATTTCAAAATTTTTTTATTTGGCATATTTAGCAATAATTTTGCCTATTAAATTATTTTATAATTTTATTATATTTAATTGGGACAGAATCTAGTGATTCATGTATCCTAAGCAAGCAGTGTACCTTGCCCTCTTAATCAGCAGCCTTAGGGCTTGGAATATGTGTTTAGCACCTATCTTAAAAACATATCACAACATTAAATAAAATTGTGTTTAGGAAGACAGGTCAAGTGCCTTAAACCAGAAATTGAATTAAATTAAAAAGTCTTCTTAATGTGTAACAATTTTTTTAATGATGTTGTTGTAAATTGTCTATGCTAGAAATTATAGCTTCATACCCCTCCTATATTGTTTTTCTGTCTGAAAAATTATGTGTATTAAATCAAATGACTACAGTCAAAATGTCTATTACAAGATATACATTTACCCCAAACAACATAAATTTTCTATTGCTATACTACAGGTATAGATAATAGATAGAAAGAAAGATGATAGATAGGTTGATAGACAGATAGATAATTGATAGATAGATTATATAGGATAGATAGATAGATAGATTATATATGATAGACAGACAGACAGACAGACAGATAGATACAGAGCATGCAGACTGGTAAGACAGATGACATTTTTAACCATGCTTAAATAATGGGTACACATAACGACAACAAAGCTGAATTAAGCTAGGGTTTTCCTATCATTTCCAAATACAGAAATAATCACTTAAAAATGTGAAAAGATAATAATGGTTTGATATGATGTCTACATCACTCATTGAAATATAACAACTTTCTTTTGTCCTAGCAGGCATTGATTATTGTTTGTAAAGGCCATCAAATCTAAATTATCACCTTACGTATTCTTTATGCTACTCGCCATGTTGACACTTTAAGAGGGTATAGTTAACTTTACCAAATAATTAGTATTTTACTCAGTAATTCAGTTACTGGAGGTTTAGGGTAACAAGAATGATCTTAAAATTATATTTATGTCAATTCCACAGAACGTTTTTCTTACTTGAGATCCAAATACAATCAGTATACTTCGTTTATATTCATTAGAGATTTCTTATGAGCAGCCCTGGAGTAAATAAAGAAAATCACTTTCAAATGATTTCATAACTTAAATAATTCACAAAAGTTCCCTTTATATGACATTATTAAATCTCCACATATGTACATATAAACAAAAACTATGCACCTAAAATTTTATTATACAGGAATTCATGGACATTTTATGTAATGATGTAATAGGTAGCACTCAGGAATTATCAGAGCATAATTTATTTATTGTTTTTAAAATAGGTTACAATTTTAGAACAGCTTGAATTTGAGAAGACATTATAGAGTTCTCACATTTACTCATTCACTCTTTCCTATTTGTAATATAATAGTATTATATTATTAGATTTGATGAAGCAACATTAATTTCTGAGTTTATTAATGTACAGTGTAACTACCTGACATCCATAGAGTGTTCAGATTTTTGGTTTTTACTTTTATTCTATAACAAGGGAACCGAATCATCTATAATGGTTGTGTTACATGTATTCTCATCTCTTAGTTTTTGAACTATTCCTTCTTTTTAATGACTTTGGAAGAGCTCAGTACTTATTATTTCCAGGGAATCATTTGTCATTTTCTCTCAAAAAAAAAAGAGCAAATGTTAGTATGTATCTAAATATCCCTTGTTTTGTTTTTGTGAGAATTAATAAATATTCCTATATTTTTCCATCCAACCTTTGTAAAGATAAACATAAACTCATACAGAAATCACAAATTCTGAGTCATAACTACCTGAGTTGTTATTAATTCCTCATCTTATTTATCTTGAAATTCTCAACTTCCCAGAAATGAATATTGTTTTATCATCTGCTATCATTTCATTTCCCTTGATCCATTCCCAGGTAATAATTTGAGTACTGTGATCACCATTTTATTGTTATTTATTATTGAGACATGGTTTCTAGGTAAACCTGATCTTTCTGTAACTAGCTCTCTAGACCAGCTCTCTAGACTCAGTGTTCCACCTACCTCTGCATCTCAAGTGCTTGGAGTAAAGGCAGGCATTACCTAGATCAACCTCCAAAATCATTCTTAATGTCCAGATGTTTACTTATCAACCAGTGTGTAGGGCCAGATTATTTTATTTAAGCTCTAGTCTTATACACTTTTTTCATCCCATTGAGAAATCACCATCCACTCCCAAAAATACTTTCAAAATCATTGTTTTTATCATAAAATTGTAAGTTAAGATTTTTTTCATAAAGTTTCCAAAGTATTATGTTTTCTGAAGTGATTAAGACAATTTTTAGAATTTATATGCATTAAGTTAATCTTTAATGTTGATAAAAATTAAGTTAAATATGAGCTCAAAGCTCTGTATTTTCTTTTAAAATAATCCAACAGAATAAATTTCCTGACATTTTGCTACTTTATTCATTTCATAAGTACCTAGTCAACACTAAAGCTTTTAGCATCTCAACTAATTACTGTATTTAGATAGATATATTTTAACTGACTTTATAAATACAATGCTAATGTCATTTGCAAGCAATTTATTTTAAATATTGATATATTATTATTAATTGGGTGCTACTTTACAATGCTTATAACAGTAATATTCTACCAAACTACAGCATATGAATAAATTGTTTACTATGTCCATGCCACTAAGTTACCTAGAAGTTATTTTCTAACACACACACACACACACACACACACACACACACACAGAGTGTGTAAGATTAAGAAACTTATATTCTAAGTAAGATATAATTTTGTTTTGAGATGTCTTTAGTTGTATCCTTGAGTATGTGTGCATGAGATTTTATAAAATCTTGTCAAGGTTCACATTATTTAAGTAACTCTTTGGTTTTATAAATGGTAACAATGATAAATAAGCAATCTTACCAAAGGCAACATTTTATATTCCTCCTACTGCCTGACAGCTGGACCTCTTTAATATCTCAAACTGTAACTGATTGGTTAGTGCCACCTGTTCAGTAGAAAATTCAAAGTCACTCATTTGTACAAAATAAACACACATAAAATAAGCATATATTGAAGAGCATTTAAAGTATTCTGTAATGGGAATTATGAATATAAATGAAAGATGTAGCTATGACTATAATATATAATTTTCTTAAAATTTTAATACTCATATACTCAAGGAAAAGCTAAATCATTCTGGTGATTTTCTTTTCTCAATATATCATAGTTGAAATAAAAAGCTTTTACATTAGCTTGATTTTTCCCTTGCCAGATGTGTTGTCTTTGTAAAGGTGTTTATCCTCTTAAATATCCACTTATGCATCACAGATGTATTAAATTCATGTTGTTCACTAATAATAAATAATAAAATTAATGACAACTAGCATACTAGTATATGAGTAAAGAATTTCAATAATTTTTGTAAATTTCTTCTAATGAAACCTGTAAAATTAGTTATATTAAAAATATTGGTACCAAAAATACTAATTTCTTGACAGGCCACATGTAAATGTTTTTACCATCATGCTTAGTTCGCAATTTTTCTTGATTAAGGAATTAAATTCATGTAAATATTGAATATTAAATTAAAAATATGATTATAATTAAAACACATTTTCTGAAGATTTATGGATTAGTAACAGACAACCCTTGCTTAGGAGTATAATAACTAGCATTCTATTGTTGGTTAAAATGGTTCAGGAACATGATAAAGACCCTAAAATACAGGAGATTGCTGGACAAGTCTTATTTAGACATTTCCTGCTCTTTAGCTAATTAGTAACTGGAACAATAGTAACATGAAGTCTTGAGTAAACTACACCTCCATAGTGTACTGTTCATGTAGCCAATTAATAATATCTTGTGGCCAGAAACTCATCTACCATATACTACATCCCTCCTTTTACCTTCTGCAGCATGGAAGATCCAAGCTTCTGGAATGCCCAAGTCATTTTTTAATATAACCAGGTAGAAGCTCCACTGATTATCATATTGTCATAGATCTTAAAATATTAAATAACATAAGTAGTCACAAATTTCTCAACAATAAATCATCAACTCCTGAAGGGGCACGTGGAAATTTCACACTATAAAACTTGTACATCTACGGAAGCATAAGTGGCCCTGAGCGAATGTCTGATTTAAAACGGACACAGCAGGACTTGAAAGCACGGTGATCCATGGTAAACTGGAAATGCCATTACCCATGTGAGAAAAGCTCAACAGAAATGACAAAATTTTCTAGAGTGTCTAGGTATGAGTGTTTATGAATGATTGATCAGTGTGTGCAAAAACCTAGCAACTGTTACTTCCTTCTACTTAAAACCAGACTCTCTAGCATACATAGTCCTCCAGTAGATAACATACTAACATACTTCCTGGCAGTATCTAATAAACATCCAAGGATGCAGTGGTAGCAGTAGTTAAGAGCAGTTACAGAGAAAAACCTGATCCCAGATTTACCGTACTTTCTTCATTACCTTGCTGTCTCTAGTCAGGATTTCAGGATGAAAGTTTAGCTCATTTTGGCAAATGATACTCTGTAGTTGGAGACTACACTTTAATTTCCCAGTCACCCAGGCCCAAATAATCACACGAAACTATATTAACTAGAACACTGTTTGTCCAATGGCTCAGGCAAATTTCTAGCTAGCTCTTATATCATAAACTTACCAAATCTATTAATCTGTGTATTGTCATTAGGCTGTGACTTATCAGTAAGGTTCTGATATCACATGGTGTCTGCCTGTTTCAGCCTTCCTTCTCCCTGCATTCAGTTTAGTTTTCTTGCCTAGCTCTATTCTACCCTGACGTAGGCCAAAGCAGATTCTTTAATAACCAATGGTATTAAAACATTTACAACATGCAAAGGGAAATCCATATCATCTCCCTTTTCTGCCTAAATAAAAAAGGTTTTAACTTTAACATAATAAAATTATATATAACAAAACAGATATCTAGAAAGAATTACAGTTACAGTATTTCTTTCTGAGTCTAATGTTTTATATCTAATTTACCTTTAATCACAACTAAGGAGAGTTATAACTATCTGTCTTCAATTCCATCAAAGACCCCAGAAGGATATAATATTACCTAAGTAAAGAAAGTACATTGTAAGCAACTTCCAAAACTATAGAATTAACAGTGATATCTTGCTACCTGGAGAGTCACCCAAAATTCTTCTGTAATTTTGTGGCATCCATCTTCAGCATACAGGCCCATAGTATCCTGCAGACATTTCCATGAAGCAGGAGATTTGAAAGACTGTACTGCCTATATTGGCAATTGGTCAGTTACTTTCTTCAGTGTCCTGCAGAATGTCTGGTAGACACTTTAATGAAGTAGCAACCATGAAGGACTGTTTAACCTTCTTTTGGAAATTTCATCAGTCATTTTCTGTGGGTCCTGCATGTCAAGTTTATATAGCGTACTGTCAAGCAGTCTAGGCAAGAGCAGGTTCTTGCCCAAATTGCTAGTCTTGTCACATTGAAGGCAAATTCCATAATGAGTTTCTTCAATGTCCATTGACATTTTGAAGAAGATTGGTACTGACAGAAGGAGACATGTCTCACTGACTGTCAAGAAAAGTCTGTTTTTAAAACAATTTTTAAAAAGTTTTAAATGCCATATTCTGTAGGTTTTTGAGATGTTGAACATTATCTATCTAACTGAAATATAACTGCTTATATTTATAAAACCAACATGACTATAAGTTTGAATATTATAAATGACTATTAATCAGAACTGCATATGCATAATATCTTACACAAGAGTATAAATATACATATAACAAAATTGACTTTAAATTTATATCAATAAACCAAAGTCAATACCAATGTAAAGCATTCATTTTTATATCATATCTCTCTTTAAATAAAAAGAAATAGTTATAAGAAATTATTTTGGAAATTTGAGCATTGTTGTCTCCAAACTGCTTCCTGCTGTTATATAGATGAAATACTTCTAGTTATGAAGACCTTTCAGAGGGGTCTTGTTCCATCAAAACCACATAAGCCTCGAAGGAATCCTCAGGTTCCCATCCTCTGTGGAAACAAAAGCAGAACCTTTTTTTCCAAAGTAACATATCCTTATACTCAAATTTTGAAGTCAAGATACCTTTAAAATGTATATGTGTATTAGTTTAGAAGCCCCAAGAATCAAATATTTTTCATCAGTTAACACAATAATAGTCAAAAAATGCAATGAAACACAATAATATACATAATCCAGACTCTGTGTATATTTCGTCTTTAGGTGTGGCCTATAATTTTAGTCTACTACTTTTTAATATATATTATATTTTGTTTTCTCCGTTAACATATGACTGTCTGTACTGTGGCTTCTTTCCTTGCTAAGCCCAAGAACGTTTATCCAACACTGTGACCCATTCAGAGAATTTTTTCATCTCAATCTACCTTATTGTGTGTTTATAATCATTTTCTGAACAGGAGAATTTTGTTTTGTTTTTTAATGCTAAACAGGAGTAAATAAGACTAATGCTGTGATTTTGCTTGTTGACTCTGCCCTGCCAACATAGCAGAGGTCTGTACACCACATATGTGAGCCGTGCTCACCACCCCAGCTCCAGGGATACATCAGGTCCACGTGACTATTAAACAACTAGTAGCGTGCTGCTCATGAACCCTATTTAAGTGCTCTAACCAGGATGCGTGAAAGAGCCACAATCATTTTTGCTGCCAGTAAGAACCAGAAAGCCAGAGAAGTACAGTGTTTGCTACTAAGTCTGAGTCAGGAAGCCTTCTCTTAAAGGAGATGCCCCTCTGCTTGCCACCAGAAAACAGAGCCTATCTGAAAGTATGGAGATACTAAGAAGCTCCAATTGACTTCTGTTTTTTATGTCTAGTAGTCCATTTTTTTTAAACTTTCTTGGGTTTTATGTGGATGTGCTTTGCTGAACATTGGGTACCGTTATGTAATTGGAGACTGTGCTTTAGTTTCCTGGCCACCAAGAAATAATGATGACAAAAAAAAAAAAAAACTGACTGAGGTCAAGGTAAGAGCCAATGACTGCAATGACTGGATGTTTTGCTTTTCAGATCTTCAGGTTGAACCCCAATTTTTGACCCTGAGTTTTTAATTCATACTTCAGGTAATAAAACATATTCACAGCATGCAGAGAGAATCCCACATTAGTACTCAAACAAGGACCTAGACATAGACAACATGGCTACAGAAACACATATTGAAATTTGTATCTGGTCAGACTAGGAAATACTCCTGAGAGAAGGACTTATATATATATAGTTATAAAGAAAAGGAGTGGGTAATTTTTTCTATCAGGTGTAATGGAACCTAACTTTTAAATGTAAGTAGTTATGTTAGTATTTTGAAAGATACATCAGGGCCAAGTAACTTCTAGAGATAGGTTGCTATTTGTTGGTGTGCTGAAGAAGATTATAAGAAACTTTGGAAGTAAGGTTAAAAAAAATGCATCCAGTAAATGTACCCTTGGTCTCCAGGGTAACAGGAAGCTCATCAAACAGCACTTTGTGCTTGAGGACTTTGCTAGATGTCTTAGGTATGTCAGGAATCAGTAGGTTGGTGTGTTGCCCTTTTCCAGTGTCCTACACTGGGGAACCCATATTGCAAACACAGCGTATGGATCAAGGTCATAAAATGAGAAGAGGCAGTTTTGCTCCATCATGCATTTGGTGATGACATGGACACAACTTGTAGTTGGCAATGTAATTTAGAAGCATGTTGACAGTGTTTATTTTATTTATAAACTATGGTGTCTATGAATTATCATAATCTTAATAGTGCAGTAGTGGCTCACACACTTTGGTGGTAACAAACAGCTTCTAAATGTACTTTCTCCCTTAACAAGAGTGAATAATTCCTGGAAATGGAAACCATTTCCAACTATCAGGTTGTTGTGTTCTTACTGATCTCAGAAAAGAACCTATAACCATCACTTTACAAAACCAGCATAATCCCTAACTACATTCTAAACAGTTGTCTCTAAATTGACAAACAAATGTAGTATGCATCCCTCATCAATGAGATTTATCTTCTGCAATAGATGAACACCATTACAGAAAAATACAACCAATCAAAATGTAGAATTTTTGAGCCCAGTCCCATGGGATGCTTTTATAAAATTTGCCTTTATCTAATACTGAGGGATCTTTGCAGTAGAGAAGGCAGGAAGAGTATAAGAACCAGAAGAATCAATAAACTAGCTGTGAGATTGTGTATGTTAACTGTGGAGATCCAAAATGTGGGCCTATTCCACCTTGTCTGATGATCAGAGAGTTTGAGTTGCTCAAAGCTGTTGACAAGTGTGGCTTCACAACCTGATCTAGAGTGTGGTTACTTGGTGGGACGGCCCATAAAGGTGAATCCTTTCCACCCCAACATAAGGTCACGTAATTCAAGGATACTTCTACTCCTTCTTGTGATATAGAAATTTTGACCTAGGGAGTGGCCTTCAGGATACTTGGTCTAGGGTGAGTTCACTGCCTAAACAACAGAATGCTTTTCTCAAGAATTAATGGCTTGATATCTCAAAGTACTGAAGCAAATAACTCTTCTGGTTGTCCTTTGTATCATGTTAAAGAAGTCTATTGCCTTCTCCCCCCCTCTTTTGTATCGGGGTATAAAAATATATGGAAAATTAAACATGGACAAACTCAGAATTCAGAAGTCAGGACTAAGAAATCAGCATTCAGTGTTTGCTGAGTTGCCCTCCCGATACTATCCTACATCTCTGTGAATCTTTCTTATCTCTGTTTCTCCTGCCTAACACTTTTAATCCTCATGTCTCTACTGTGGAATGTGTAAACCAACCTTGGCTAGGACCATGGCAGAAGTCACCCGAAAAATGGCCTTCAACAGGTAAACATGTCAGAAAATATAACTATATAATCTCAGCAAAATATTTACCTATGCATTAACTGAACAAGGACAATAATATATATGCTTAAGTGGATGGACAGGGGAAAGCCCATGAGGTCTCAAACCTACATAAAGAACCACAGGCAAGTAAGAACTGTGATTAGTGGGAGAAATTGTCTTTACCATGGAGGACACACAAATTGGTTATCCAATACCAAATGGTCAGCCCTGAAAACCTGCATACAAAAAACATTTTACAGACTGAACTGGTTGCTTTTAGGAATATAGATACACATACAAGTATGTATGTTAGAACAATTTATTTAAAAAGAGTCCATGAATTGATGTGGGATGTCCTTCTGTATATGTGCTACTTTTATTGGTTGATGAATAAAGCTACTTTGGTCAATTGCAGGGCAGAATATAAGCAGGCTGGAAGTGATATATAGTGAGAGTAGGAAGACTCAGAGATACACCATGTAGCAACTGAAGGAGAAAGATGCCAGATATTACCAATAGGCCACAGCCATGTGGTGATACATAAATTGATAAAAGTGACTGCTAAACTTTCCAAAAGATGGGATGGTCCTTCAGGATTCCTGCTTCACAGAGGAAACTGCCAGATATTCTGCAGGACATAGAAGAAAGTGACTGACAAGTGCCAAGATAAGGAAATTAGTCTTTCAAATTTCCTGCTCCATGGAAATGTCTGCAAGATACTATCGGCCTGTAGTGAAGATGGATGCCTCAATATTACAGAAGAACTTTGAGAAACTATCCAGGCAGCAAAAATTTCTCTGTATATTCTAGAGTTTTAAAAGTTGGTGAAAATGTAATTTCTATTTACTCAGGTAATATTATATCTTTCTGGGGTCTTTGATGGAGTTGAAGAATTAATAGTTATAGTTTTCCATAGTTATGATAAAAGAAAAATTAAATATAAAACTTTAGCCTCAAAAATATAGGATAGATGATTGAATATTTTCCTTAATTTGCCAAATGTAAATGGACTAAGTATTGTAACTAGAATTCTTGACTGATAACTGTTTTATATATGTAATTTTTTGCTAAGCTAAAGTTAAAAACATTCCTTTTTATATAGAAAGAAAAGGAGAAATGACATGGAATGTCTTTCTGTATATTTGTTGCTTTTATTGGTTGTTGAACTAAGCTGCTTTGGTCAACGACAGGGTAGAATATATCCAGGCTGAAAGAGAAATATAGAGAGAGTAGGCAGAGTCAGAGACACCATGTAGTTTTGGAAAGAGAAGGACACCAGATCTAACCAGTAGGCCACATCCTCATGGTGACACATAGAAATGTGTTAATTTAGAATGGAAGGGTTAGTTAATAAGAAGCCTGAACTAATAGATCAAACAGTGTTGCAATTAATTTAGTGTCAGTGTGATTATTCTTGTCTGGGCAGCTTGGAAATGAACAAGCACTCTCCTACTACAAGAGATTTGAAAGAGAACAAGAAGTGGTAAATGGGAAGATGTAGAATGAAGAAAGGGAAAGGAAAATGGTGTAATTATAATATTATCTCAAAAAGGTTAAATTTAAGAAACTAGTGGTTAGATTAAAAAATAGAGCATATTTATGCATTTCCATAGCCAATGTAATATTTCGTTTTTACAATGCCATTGATATTTGTGTAAATTTTAAGAAAACTATATGCATTGTTTTTAAAGATACCAATCTTGTTTTTTTATTTGTTTGTTTGTTTAGCCATCTCTCCAATCAATTCAGCCTTATTAAAAAAAAACTAGTAGTATAATTTTCAAATTTTTTCTACAAATGTGTAATTGTTTACTGAGAATATGAGAGCATAAAGTCAGTTGGTGGTGAGGAATGCCTTTAGTACCAGCACTCAGGAGGTTGTGACAAGAGGACATTCATGGGTTCGAGGCCAGCTGTGTCTACAAAAGGTAATTGCAGGGCAGTCTTTAAACCTACAGAGAAACCCTGTCTTGAAAAACCAAACCAAACCAAACCAAAACAAAACAAAACAGTATAAGTCACATTCACGGAGCCTTCTTTTAATCCCAGTACTCAGGAAGTGAAGGTAGTCATGTCTCTGTAACTTCAAGGCAATTCTCATCCACATAAAGAGAATGAGGGAAGCAAAGAATACATAGTAAAATCCAGACTCAAAATAACATCACATCATTAAAGACAGTCTTAGTAACTTGCTTTATCTAAGAAGCATAAAAGCCACTTAAGTTCACTTAAATGTGGGAAAGTAAACTTCCTAAGAAAATTTCTCTTCTCTGTTGTAATTCATTAATATCAATTTTTTACTGAGATTTATCATTCCACTATAATATCATTAAATATTTAAAAATATATTCTAAAGTGATTTTTCCTTAAGATAAAAAAAATAAACTATGTTGTCAGTTGTTTTCATTTCCTTACAAAGGACACTCTTAACAACAGAAAAATATTCATACTATGTTTGTATAATAATATTTACTAGTGATAAGCCATTATTCAGAAATCATTAATGATCATATTACTTTAATCAAAAATTTAATTATTTCAAGAGACTGTGAAACTTTATACTATAAATTTATAATATAGTTTTGGTGTATCCCTTGATAATTTCACAGTGCTTATTAAGGCCTATACAGAACTTTTCTGTATTTATGTTGATGCTCATATTAACATGAGTATTAATTTTAGTATTCACTAAAATTTGTTTAGTTGTAATAAAGTTATGTGAGTTCCTTATATAATAAAAATATTCTTTAGACTGGCTGTTCCCTAGTACTGTCAGAGAAGGAAATATTTGACAATGTCTTTTAAGAAGTAAGTATTCTCAGAATATGCATCATACATTGGATTTAAATTTATCCTGATACTAAAATATCATATATTCTTAATACTCACATTACAAATAAAATATTCTACTTCACATTTAAAATTGACATTATATATTTTATATATATAATAACAATAATAACATAAAGGTTACAATATATAAAGTTTACATAACTAGTCAACATAGAAATACAGATAAAAACTCTGTACTTTCAAATGTCGTTATTTTTTTCTTATTTATTTACTTTTGTTTTGCTGTTTAGACATGGCCATACAGGAACTCTCAATATTAAAAGAGGCCAGTCTTGAAATCAGAGATCTAACTGCCTCTTCCTCGAAAAGCATGAGCCACTACTGCCCAGCATCATGTTACTTCTTCAATCTTATATGACACTTCATTTATATAAATATACATTATAACGCAGAGGAGATGCTTAATATGCAAATTTTTCCATATATAAGACTGATATTTTGTGTCACTTGAGTTTTATTTCTTAAAACTATTTTTAAAGACTTTGAAGTTAAGTAAATCTTGAAGTACTAACAATATGCATACTATTTTTGTTGTCACGGCAAAATTTATTACTTGCAAAGTGTGCATTTTCTAATATTTCATCATAGAACAACTCTTAACTTTTTCACCACAAATTTGGTTTGACAATTATATTATAATATTTTTGTTCTGTCAGCAAATTCTTTTTGAGCGTATTTGCTGTTTTTACTGGAAAGCCAAAGGAAACTATTCAAAGTAGAGTGGGTAGTGAAGGAAGGTAGGACTGGCATGAATCAGGACAAAAATCCAAGTACAATTATGGAATAGCTATAAACTGTGAGAAAATGCACAAACATTAAATATGTGTGTACATGTAAATATGCATTTTAAAATGCAAAATATGTATTTTAAAATACAAAATACTATTAGCATGTGACTCAGTTTAATTTAGCTTTTATATATTTATACGATTATATAAATGAATTTTTCCTGTATTTTAACTCATAAACAAATTTAAAAGTTGATATTTTGCTTTTGGGCAAACTTTTAGTGAGAATGATATCTAATTTATCAGTTACTGGTTAAAAACTATTAAAATGATAAGATTATGACACGTATGCCTATAAGCTTGGAAATGAGGATAAATAAACAAATGATTCACAATTATAGCACACAATATTGCCTTTGCTTATGAGTTCCAATAAAAGAATCAGTCCTTTTTGTGAATTTGTTATATGTAAGTATGATTTATCTAGACATAACCCATGTTAATGTTATATGCACCACTGCTTGTGTAACTCAAAGTTTAAAATAGCTAAAATTTAGTCTGGAAGGACAATAACCTCTAGAGTCCATGTTTTACTAATTCCAGATTGACTAGTCACTAAAATCATTCTCCAACCTATCCTGTTAACTAAAATTTTGTCCTTCAAACTTTTGGTAAAAGATTGATTGTTAATAAAAATGCAGAATTTATCTTGCATCAGGAAGACACAATATTTAAGTAGAATTAAAATAGAAAGTATGGTACTTGAACTAAAGAAAAATATTAAACACATGGGGATGCACAACAATCAAAAACCAATAATTCATTCTAAAAGAAAGAACTCTAAAGGATACAAATGAGCCCTTCTTCTCATTTGCAAACTGATAATTGTACAATCTCCTGGTATAACTATAGCCATTCAAAGTACAAACAAGCACATTTCACAGATTTTGCCAAACACAGGAATTACAAAGATCATCATCCTAACAGACAACTTAAGGCACAAAATTCTTCTCATTTCATTCTGATTCATAGCACCCTCTGTAATAAAATCATAAGGATTTTAAGGGTTTGAATGATAGTTTCTCTGGATTTTGTAGAGAAAGTAGCTTGTGTGTTTTGACCAGATTTTATTCTTTGAACAACAACAAAATGATGTAACTCATATTTCAAATATTTTTGAAAGGGACAATGCATTAGGTAAAAATTTTAGTAAGTTCTAAAATGCCTACAACTCCAGTATATTCCTATGATAATATCACTTCCTTGATTGCGAAGGTATCTATCATGAAGGAATCTCTCATGAACAGTTTATCTTATTGAGGAAAAGTGGAAGATATTATCAGATGTAATTAAGAACAAAAATATTTGCTATCAGTTATTCAAAGTAACATCAACCTGGGTTGGTCTGATGACCTGATCTAAGTAGTTCATATAGAAAGATATTTAGGTGAATATACCAAGAAGCATATACTAAGCAGAGCATAGCGTGCCTAGCAAAATCAGGGTTCCACATCATATGCGAAGGTCTTCTGTAACTGAGAAGTGGTGTTCATGATTATGACTTATAAGAGTTCCGCCCAAACATCCAAGAACCCCTGTGTTCAGTAATAAACTCTATTAAACCTAACTGTGATGAAGAACACCTGTAATCTCAGCATTGCTAAAACAGCAACAGGATGAGAAGTTCAAAGTCAACTTTAGCTACATAGAGTTAGCAGATAACCTAAACCATGTTAGGTGCTGTCTCACATCAATTAATTAAATTTATAAGTGACAATATTCAAACAACCTCAAATAAATTTCTACGCACACCTGAATGAGCTAATAGCCTCAAGTCCTCAAATCCCTATAAGAAACAGAGCTTTGTGGGTACTTAGAGGGATGTGCAAATAACATCAACACCAACAAAGAGAAATAGGATGTTCGTTCAAAAAGCCAAATGTCAGTCCTTCACCAACAAGAATGAGACTGTTAGCTCTGAGCAATGAACTTCTCCAAGATCTTGAATAAACTAGCAAACAGTAATTTCCCTAATTCATCCTGGACGAGAATAATATGAGAATCAACTTGATCTTTAACTCCAGCAAGAATTCTAATAGCTTGAATCCTACAATTAGATTTTTTCTGACATGAACTTCAGATGTGAAATACTCATAAAGTTCTCATAGTAAGGCCACAATTGTCAATGTCACCATGTCCTATAGGTAAAAGTTTTAAAGCAACAGACAGTAATTAATGACATATTTATTAATTATCTCTCAAATATGGTTAATAATCTAACAATATTTTAATACTATGTCACTATGTTCTTTAAAAATGCATTTGCTATAAAATTTAAAAATCTCATAATTCAATGTATATGTTTATTGTGTGGAAATAATTAAATACTTCTCATACTGTCATGATATTCCACAACTCTGAAAAATATATAGATATTAAATGCGGATATGGAAATTAAGAATTATCACAACAAAACACACCAGGAGAGAGTTCTAAAAATAATAAATGCCAGTCCTTATTTGAGAAGTGTGCATACTAGGATTGAATATCAATGAGATGTAATTGCTAGATGCTTTCATATTCCAGCAGCGCAAAATAAAACTGCCTAAGTTTTGAAATGTTGAAAATGTCAATATATGCAAATGTGAGAATGGGCTTGAGATCATAGTGTGACAGAAGGAGGAAAAAAGAGATGAAATCCTACAGTTAGATTTTTTCTGACATGAACTTCAGATGTGAAATACTCATAAAGTTCTCGTAAGTAAGGCCACAATTGCCAGTGTCACCATGTCCTATTAAATGATAAGTGGAGATGTTAAGGAGCATGATCTCTCACTAGAAAATCTATAAAAAGGATTCTGAAGATAACAACTACTCTGTATTCCTTCAGATGTTTTCACCAATGAAACAAATATAGTACAGTTCACAGAAAATAAAGTGCCTTTTATAAGTATGTTACCTGTATGGACATTCTTTATCATGGATTAAGTCATCACGTCAATGTACTCTCAATACATAGAAATTAATTATCCAGTAAATGTAATTTCTGCCCATCAATCCTTCCTCTTTTTTTCTAAATATTATATTGTATCAATAATAACAATTATTTACCTGGAAATACTTAAACAGATTTGATTACATCTTATCAGAGTCAGCAATTTGAAGTTATATTTATAAAACTGATCATAGGAAAGAAAACACAAAAGTTTAAAATAAAATTCTCTGAAATATTAGCTTATATCCATTCCTTCTACTATATTGTTTTGTATGAAGTTGCTTTAGAAATACACCATTTTTTGTATTTGCATATGGACATACACTTACAAGTAAATCTATGCGTTTGTGTACATATAGGAAACAGCTTCCCTTAACCAATTATTAGTGATATTCCTTTCTTTTTCTTGAAATTAAAATTTTGCCTGTATATCCGTGTGACAGTGTCAGGTCCCCTGGACCTGGAATTATAGCCAGTTGTGAATTGCCATGTTTGTACTGGAAATTGCACATGGGTCCTTGGAAGAGTAGCTAGTGCTCTTAACCACTGAGACATTTCTCCAGTTCTAGTTTCATTCTTCTTTATTTTTATTTCTGTTTTTTGAGACAGGGTTTTTCTGTGTAACAGTCCTAGCTGTTGTTGACCAGACTGGCCTCAAACTCACAGAGATCCACCTGCCTCTGCCTCCCAAGTGCTGGCATTAAAGGCGTGCGCCACCACCAACGGGACCTAATCTTATTTTTAACAAGTAAGTTAAGTGCCGGTGGAGCACTCAGGCACAAATGCAGATCTATATTAATGTCCCTCATAATAATCTATGGAGCAACATGAAAGAATGGGTTGGGAAGAAAATAGTATTTTATTGACCTTATAGCCCTGCTTCCCTAATGAATCCAAGGGTACGCACACGTGCAGAAGAGCTACACAATATCAATTCAGTCAAATTCTGTGATGTCATGGAGTAGGTGAGATTCATGAGCCTTCATCCTTAACTTAGTATGTACTGACAAGTGATGAATTTTTGGGAAAGAGGTTTCCTTTAAGTGTATAGCCTTTGGTCCTATGGTCCAGTGGAGGGCCTATGCCCATGGACTTCTGAGCAGGCATATAGATATTTTTTTGCTATTTAAAACTAATAAGACATGACAGGAAGTGGAGAGGCAGTAAGGAGATAGGGAGACATGTGGAAGTTTCATGGAAGAGATATGGAGAGGAGTGGAACAGCATAGGATCAAAACTCAGAATATGAAATTTTCAAATAAATAATAAAAATATGTTAAATTAAATTATTCTTCTAATTTTAAGGTTATCATACTTTAAAACAATGTATTAAATCTATTCTTTCATTAATTAAGAAGTCTCTTAAAATAGTTGTTGAAATATTTTAAAATAGTAAAGATCTACCATTCATTTTTCTTCACCTTTGACCTTACCACTGCATGCTTTGAGGTGTTAGAATGTACATATCATTATTTCTTATTTTACTAATTACTAGTATATAGTAATTAAGAGTTGGAGTCCACAGACGCAAAAAAAACCCAAAAAACAAACAAACAAACAAACAAAAAAAAACAAAACAGAAAAGTAAGTCAAAGTGGATGGTACAAATAGGACTCAGCTATAATCCTATTAACAGCTAATAATACCTAATAATAGCTCAACTAACAAGTAAAGAAAGAAATGAAACATAAAACTTCAGTGAAATGCAGCATTCCTGACAGGTCCTTGAGTTTCCTTCCATACCACTATTGACTGATATTTAATCTCTTTTATTTAATATTGAAAGCCTAGACACTTAATCTGACTGCAGCATATAGAAATGTGAGCTTTAGGAAGTGGTTAGGATTAGATAATGTATTATATGATTTACAACAGGAATATGACAAGAATGTCAATGCGCACACCCTGGGTTAGGTCCATAAATGTCTAAGTGTCTCAGAGAAGTAAGAATTGCATTACAAATTGAGAATCCTCAGTACTTGGCTTCATCCACTGAAAGACAAAACACATTTTGCCACTGTAATTGATCCACCCTGTGACAACCTGTTATTTGAGACAGAAAACAAGATAGTGAATAAATATTCCTGCCTTTCTCATTTAATAATATATGTATGAAATTGCTATTTATGTATACATCTGCCTAACTTCTTGTGAGAACCCAGTTATAGTATATTATCTGTGTGTAATACAACATATTAATACAGGCATCTTCATTTGGTAATTCCATTTTTAAGTAATTCATAATAATGTAATCACTATTGAAGCCACATATGAATGTCAGTTAGAGCTATGTAATTATTGAAAATTTTGGTCTTGAATTAATTTTTAAAGAGAAGCAATCTGTAAGCAGGGAAAACCATTTTAAACTTTATGAAAACAAAATGTAAGTACAACATCTTGTAGAAATTTAAAACTATGACATAAGTCTAATTTATTGTATATTTATTGCCTATATATCTATAATAAATATGTGAAATCATGTATGGAAATTATTACTATCTAGTTTATAATAGAGATGGATGCTAGATTTGAAGGAACAAAAGTAATAAGGTACTGTGCATCTATGCAAGAAATTTAGGAGGTTAGGGAACATTAGTCTTTTGTGCCTTTGTAAGCAATTAATATCATTTTGATATCTTATAAATTGATTCTTGGTTTTTAATTTACTTCAAGGACTTAATAGCCCATTATATTAAGTATACTCAGGTAAACACAAACAAAACATTTGAAATATTTTCTCCTTTTTCTTAAAAATTTACTGTCTCTTTTAGTGATTAGCATAATTATTAAAGCAAGGAATTAGTCCAACATAGCTTTATTTGCATATTTTGCTTTATCATATAACACCTGTCATAATAGTATCTTTACCTGTCAACAGTTAGAAAAGAACTATCTATTAGTTGTCTAGTAAACTGATATAATGGCAAAAGTGAGTTGTGTAATTATTTTAACAAATTCACTTTTTATTTGAAGATTCTGAAACAAGTGAAATAAAATGTTACTTAAATATGTAGTGATGAGATGAAATTATGAAGAAAATTTCAAATAATTGATTTGGTAAAATAAGTATGACTAATGACTCCCATGGAAACAACCATTTCCAGTTCCTAATTGCATATTACCAACAACAGAAGTCCTAGAGGAGTAGAGGCATACTTGAATTAATTGTATTGGGTACTCAAGAGCTATGCAAACCAGGCAGCATGCAATATTGAAGAGACATTTTAGAAATAAGATTAAGAGAATTGTTTAAGGAGCTTTTAATTCAAGAAAAGCAATTGCACCAATATGAACAACAACATTAGCTATTTTTCTACATAAGCTAATAGAGTTGAAACAAGTGAAGGGGAGAGAAATTGATTCCTTCAGCAATTCAATCAGTACCAGATTTTATTGGTACTGCTGTTGCAGGGATCATTTGTTGTCTGTTTTACATCTTAAAACTTTGAACTCAAAATAACAGTGCAACAGGAATTGAGTGGCTTCTACTTTTTGATGCATAGGAATGAATGTTTTATGACATCCGAGAAAATTTTCTTTTGCACATGTAGCATGTTGGTTGTACACTGGCTGCAATTCCTGTATGTGGCATTATGAACGGAGAATGCTGGCTCATGTCCATTTTCAGTGAGACAGAAAAAAATCTTACCAAATGGAACAAAGCAGCTTTATTACTAAGATAGGCAACAAAAGATGTTATAAAAGACAGGATTCATGAAGATCCAAACACTCAAGTTTTAGAAACAGTCTCTAAGCTGAGTCAAATCTTATCCATACATTTCCTATATCACCTGCAGCTTGCAGGGAGCAACAGCAGATGGGTTTCTATTTTAATATTTGAGGTGAGGTTTGAGGAAGAAGATACACTGGGTTAAACATTATAGAGTATCCTGTTCTTTGAAAGACAGAGAAAAGCTTTAGCACAAATCCTCATAACAAAAAAGCTATCTCTGATTGGTAACCACTCACAAATGAAAATTTTGTGTTGAAATGGGATTTTTATGTTTGCGAATGTGTGTGTCTCTGCATCGACAAGTTTGTTTGTTTGTGTGTATGTATGTGTGCATTTTCTTTGCCTCTTTTTCTTGTTTTGTCCTTTTCAGGTTTGGATCTTGGCTTATTGATATAAGTTTAAGGTCAATTTTCCTATATGTATATTTCTTGATTGAGGTGTTGTGATTGTGTAGTTCATTTAAAACTTGTAAGGTATAATTAAGAAATACAGGTTAATAGATAATCCTCTATAATAGTCAAGTTCGTAGTCATGTTAGTTAGATTTTCTAGATGTGCATAGTTTTATTTCAGATGGATAGGCATTCTTCATATCTTTCAAAGACTACAGAATATGGCATTTAAAATCTTTTAATAACTTAGGACTTTTCATGACAATGAGACACGTCTACTCCTGGCAGCACCAAGCTACTTCCTGAGGAAAATGGACATCAAAGAGGCTCTTTATGGAGTTGGTTACCCATTTGGGCAAGAAACTGCTCTTGTCTGAACTGTCCCATAAACTGGATATAAAAAACCCATGGAGAGATGACTGCTAAACTTGCCAAAAGGTGAGATGGTCCTTTGGGGTTCCTGATTCAAGAAAGAGTCTGCGAAACATTCTGCAGGATACAGAAGAAAGTGACTAAACTGTCTTTAAAATTTCCTACTTCATGCAAAGGTCTGCTGGATAGTATGGGCCTGAAGGCTGAAGATGGATGCCCCAAAGGTACAGGCAGCAAGATGTCTCTGTCATTTCTAGAGTTTTGGAAGTTGCTTAAATGCACTTACTGTTTACTTAGGTAAAATAACCTTCTGGAGTCTTTGATGAAGTTGAAGAATGAATAGTTGTTATTATAGTTTTCCTTAGTTATGATAAACGATAAAGTAGATATAAATATGGTAACTATAGTTCTTGCTTGATATCTGTTTTGTTATATGTAATTTTACTATGTTAACGTTAAAGCCTTCCTTTAAAGAAAAGGGGAAATGCTGTAGGAGGTCCTTCTGTATTTGTTTTTGCTTTCATTGGTTAATAAAGAAACTGCTTTGGGCCTGGTGATAGGGCAGAACTTAGGTATGTGGGGAGACAAAACTGAATTCTGGAAGGAAGAAATCAGATAATGAGAACCGCCATAGAGCGGTTTTCCTGTAAGCCATGACCTCGTGGTAATATACAGATTTTTAGAAATTGGTTAAATCAAGATGTGAGAGTTAGCCAATAAGAGGCTAGAACTAATGGGCCAAGCAGTGTTTTAATGAATACAGTTTCTCTGTGATTATTTTGGGTGTAAGCTAGCCAGGTGGCCAGAACAAAGGGACCCTCTCCTTTCAACACAGCTGATATTGACACTTTGGTGAATATTTACTACAGCTAGGGTAGCAGACAAGTAACTGGCAAACGGTGCACGGGAAGAAGGCTCAGTGAGTAAAGCTCACATAATGAGCACACTTACAGCATGACACATACATAAAGAAGTAGAGAGAGAAGGGGAGAGAGGAGAGTACAAAGAATTCAAAACTCAGAGAAGAAATAAATGATTAAATTCTCATACCAATTGTACAAGCCTTGGAAAAGACAGCAAAAGAGACACTACATTGTCTGAACTGTAAAATGCAACGATGGTTAACATAGTCTGAATCACAGACCGTATCTAACTCCACTCTTGGCCCCCAGTCAACACCTCAGCATAGATAATATCCTTTAAATGGCCATTGCTAGAAGACAGGAAAGAGAAAAATAAGAACTTGCAGTAATTCCCTCTATAAGACACAAAACGAAAAGATATCAGTATCATAAGAAAGCATGTGCTGGTTAACTGACTTCCACTTTAGACACAGACAAGGTAAACTAAGAGTAAGGTGAAGGCTAAAGTAAACTAGTAGTCAAAACACAGTCAAACCAATCTCAAATCACAATTCAGTACATCTGCTTACTTGATTAACATAATTACCCACATGAAAATCCTACAGAAGGGAAGAGGGGGCATCTGTAAGCATAAAATCCAGCTCACCTCAGAGGTACCTCATGCAAAATGCATGCCTATTAAAAATTCATTTCCTCCTAATCATCAGGACTTGGTGAAGTTTGATAATAAAGGTTACATCTATGATATACATTGTATAAAATAAGTAAGAAAAGAAATATTTTGTAAGACATCAATCTTTGTAGTCTGGAATAGATAATCAGGTCATGAATACAAATATAATTGAAGGAAATGTTTTACTTTATACATACTTAAACTGATATGGGGTACATATGAAAAACAGACTTCTAAGGAGATGGGTGTAAAGACAGAATTTCAGATGACAAAGAACTGATATTTGGAAGGATAAATTCTGAAAGATCTTATGATTTGAGATGGCTTCATTCTACTTCATTTTATTTTCAATTCTCTGTCACATCAAGTCTGTAGACATTTTATACAAGTAAAATCTCAAAAGACTGCCTGTATTTGAATAAATCTGACAGTCCTTTTATGTTATAGATATATTGCACACATCTTATTTTGAATATACTCCTTTATCACAAACTGATAGTGTGGATCATCATTCTCTCATTGCTAAATTTAGGATATTTTTGAACATTCAATAATATTTATTTTTATTTTAAACTTATATAGATTCTCAAAGAGCACATCAACTTAAATTTTACATTTCTCTACACTAGTCAGATGAGAATAATGCTTTAGTCATTTCAACATTCATTAAATCAAAGAAATGAAATACACTATACTTGTGCAAAAGAGGAATGAAATTCTATAGTAATCAAATTTTTGAAAACTCAGTTTCATTTGTCACCTTATTATTGGGACTGACTTATATTTATAAATATAGAATATAACATATTACTTTCATAATATTTAAAGGTGGGACAAAGCATGGTGACACATACTTTAATCCCAGTATGTGTGAAACAGAGGCAGATGGATCTCTGTGAGTTCAAGGCTGGTCCAGTCTATATAAATGCCCAGACACCCAGAGTTGTATAATAGAGTGATTCTGCCCCCTCAAAGCAAGCACACAAACAAACAAGTAAAAAAAATTACTGAAAGATATTGCAGTTACGTTTTTTGGAAAAGACTGAGATATAGATCTTTTTCATTTAGTCTCATGACTTATTTCTGCAACCACAGATACCTGGACCAAAAAACCTACCTCTATGTAGAGTGTTGTCACTAAACTTACAGAGTTTTAGTGACTCAGTAGGTAAAAGATATTTGCAACTCAAGCTCAACAACCTGAACTCAAGTCTCCAGAAAATATCAAAAATTTTAAGGAGGTCACCAATAAGCCAAAGTGTTCTATGATCTTTGAGTGTCATTGGCCTCCTCCACAATCATAAGGAGCGCAAAATAAATATAAAACTTTTTTTCTTAGAAGTGTGTTCTATATTTTGGAACACATTTGAATTGTGGGATATCA
>PVIU01023436.1:0-27428 GCA_004026605.1 Ondatra zibethicus
CCACTTTTCCAAGCTCTCCCCAATCCTCCCCTTCTCCCTTCTCCCCCCTTCTTCCCCCCACCCCACTCCCACCTCCATGCTCCCAACTTTTGCTCAGTGATCTTGTCTGCTTCCAATTTCCAGGAGGATCTATATATGTTTTTCTTTGGGTTCACCTTATTATTTAGCTTCTCTAGGATCATGAACTATAGGCTCAATGTCTTTTGTTTGTGACTAGAATCCACTAATAAGTGAGTACATACCATATTCATATTTTTGGGTCTGGGTTATCTCACTAAGTATAGTGCTTTCTATTTCCATCCATTTGCATGCAAAATTCAAGATGTCATTGTTTTTTTACCGCTGAGTAGAACTCTAATGTGTATATGTGCCACACTTTCTTTATCCATTCTTCCATTGAGGGGCACCTAGGTTGTTTCCAGGTTCTGGGTATTACAAATAGTGCTGCTATGAACATAGTTGAAAAAATGCTGATTTGGGCATCTCTTGGCACTGGACTGAGCTCCCAAGGTCTAGTTGAAGAGCAGAAAGAGGGTGAAGATGAGCAAGGAAGTCAGGACCTCGAGGGTTTGTCCATCCACTGAGACGGTGTGCCTGATCTAATGGGAACTCACCAAGGCCAGCTGGACTAGGACTGAACGAGCATGTGATCAAACCAGACTCTCTGAATGCAGCTGACAATAGGGGCTGACTGAGAAGCCAATGATAATGGCACTGGGATTTGATTCTACTGCATGTACTGGCTTTTTTGGGATCCTAGTCTGTTTGGATGCACACCTTCCTAGGCCTGGATGGAGTGGGGAGGGCCTTGGAATTTCCACAGGGCAGGGTACCCTGCCCTCTCTTAGGACTGGAGGGAGAGAGGGAGTGGGGGAGTGGGAGGGGAGGGAAATGGGAGGAGGGGAGGAGGTGGAAATTTTGAATGGTATTATTTATAAAGCAAAAAAATAAATAAATAAAACACAAGGCTCACTAGAATTTTCATACATTATACTTAATGATTGCCCTAGTTTTATGTTTGTGTTCAGCTCTGTGATAATTTTAGTGAGTTTATATGAGGGACAAATTTGTGTCAATAAATTTGGTCTTTATTTAATATGGAAAAAATCCTACTTGTGTAGATATTCTAAATATAATAAGTTATGACAGCTATATAAGTTTTCTCAGTTTTGTTCATGAGAAAATAGGCTCAGCAGAAAATTAATGTCAAATCCCACAGAGTTATGGAAAGTCTCAGTGAACTTTTCAAGATAGTAAGATGGTTTATTAATATCACTCTGCGTCTCTATAGCATTAGACACTGTCTTAAGAGCTCAGAGCATAAAAATTAATAAAATTCTACATTTCCCAGAGCTTAAATTTACAGTAGGAAGATGAACTTTAAAAGAAGCCTGCAAATAAACAACTATTGCACCTTCCAATTCATGAATGCTGGGCTGACAGGAAGGGCAGGCAGGTCTGGACCAGTGAAGCACGCCATTCTGAGGGGGTGAAATGTGTGCATTGTCCACAAATGTGTGCAAAGGGTCACACTCTGGAAAGCTATGCTCAGGTTTTCTGATTAGAACACTTGCCAGAAACAGACTCAGCATCTATAATAACTGTAAGATCAACAGGGGACCCAGAACAGAGGATGAAGTGGCAGATGCTGGCGTCAGGAGAGACCACTGGTGGCTTTCATCACAGGGACTGAATAATTTTCACCCAGAGAAGGGAACTGTTTGATTTTTTATTAATTAAAAATTTTCACTTATTTTACATCCCTATCAGTTTTCCCCTCCTTTCTCTCCTCCCATCCCACCCCTCCCACCTCCCCCTTGCTACTCTATCCACTCCTCTGTTTTTGTTCAGAAAGGGCAGGCTTCCCAGGGGTTTCAACAAAACATGGCATACCAAGTTGAGGTAGGAATAAGCTCCTTCTTTTGTATTAAGGCTGGACAAGGCAACCCAGGAGCTCTGGGAATCCTGTTAGAGAGAGGGAGGAAGGATTGTATGAGCAGTGTGTGTATGTGAAGATCATCACAAGGAACCCACAGAAATAACTAACCTGGGTTCACAGGAGCTCACAGACTCTGGACCAAGAGCTGGGGAGCCTGAATGGAACCTATGTAGGCCCCTACATCTGTGTGACAGTTGTGTAGCTTGGTCTATTTATGGGACCACTTGCGGTGGGATCAGGGCCCGTCCCTAACATACATTTATTTATTTATTTATTTGTTTGTTTATTTATTTTAAAGAAAGTCTTTATTAGCTGGATGGGGGCTACACTGTTTTTTTTTTTTTTTTTTTAGATTTAGTTATTTATTATGTACACAGTGTTCAGCCTCCATGTATGTCTGCAGGCCAGAAGAGAGCACCAGATCTCATTAAAGATGGTTGTGAGCCACCATATGGTTGCTGGGAATTGAACTCAGGACCTCCGGAAGAGCAGTCAGTGCTCTTAACCTCTGAGCCATCTCTACAGCTCTATTTTTTTTAAGAAAAAAGGAGAAGAATATAGTTTCTGGCCTCTTTAAGAAAGAGATGGAAGACTAGGGGATGCAGCAGAATGGCGAAGTGTTTGCTTCCTATGAGTCAAGTTTAATCCATCCTCAGCACTGAAGACAGAAAGGACATCTGTACAAATAGGTATTTTGGTTACTGTGAATGATATGTTTACAAAAGAGATCAGAGGGGGAAAAAGGGAGAGTAGATTTTCCTTTCATCTTCTCCTGAGTCTTCTGTGGAAAAAAAAATATTTTTTTCCATCTGAACTGTCAGGAACAAGATATGAAGAAGCTCCTCAGTGTTTTCAGCATGGTTCTGATATTTCTTGTCTCACAGTAATGGCTTCAGTTGTGCAAACCCTGAATGTGTGAGCTAATCCAATGACTTTCATCTCTGCTTCCAGGCTGAACATAGCGAATAGTGTCTCATGGCCAGGACAAATCCTTGTGCAAACCCTGAATGCATGAGCTAATCCAATGACTTTCTTCTCTGCCTCTCGGCTTAATGTAGTGAATAGTGTCTCATGCCCATGACAATGTTCTTGGATAATTTTACCAGACTGGGATGTAAATTCCTTAATTTTTTGGAGGTTTCCAATTTTCTGAACCTAAAGATGAAGGCATGGGAGAAAATATTTCTCAACAGAGACAAGAACAGTAATGCTAAGAGCTACATAGATTTCTATATTGTATGCACATTGTTTGCCGTATTTTCATGTCTAGCGCATATGCTGCATCCTATAATTCACATCCGTGAATTTTAGGTTTTCTCCTAGTCATTAAAGATGCTTTCAGTACACTACTCAACAGCTCTTTCTCTGTACTTCTACATCCTTCATCTTGTTTCAAAACAACACGGTTTTAATATGGAGCCTGGTACTCATTAGGTATCCCCAGCTGGACTAGAATTCGCATCAATCTCCTTCATTCAGGCTCCTCAGTGCTGAGGCTGCAGGTGCCATCACCTGGGCTTGTGTTCACTGTGAGAGAACAAGGACGCGAGGGCAGCACTACCTAATAAGTCAACATTTCAGACCTGAATGTCTCCTGTCTTATACCGAAAAAAAAAAAGAACAAAAAATACATTTTCAATATGCGAACTCAAGATCTACAAGAGTTTGTCTGGCAAGGTCTTTCAGTCTTTCTTTCGAGGAGCTTGCCTGACATGAACAGGCCTTGTTTCCTGTACATACTCCACTGGCACCTAGACCTCCACATGGGTTCAGGTGCATGAAGGACACTAGCACTGTTCTAGTTAACAAGAGGATTCAATAAGGTTTACGCATCAAAGGCTTGTTTTCTCTTGTGTGTTGGATAAAATGCATTGAGCTTTTCATTCTTGTCTCATTTTTCCTTCCCTTTATGAGAAGATAGGTGTTGAACACAGAGCTGAGGCTGTAACTTCACAGCCCTCTTATTTGGACCCATGGACAAATCTTCAGTCACAGAAAATACCCAGGGGCCTTCCATGTATTGTCCTAAAGTGAACATTAAGAGCCTTAGGGTGTCTATTGCTTTCTGTGTCAGCTAATGTAAAACAAGAAGTGTCATGCCAGTTAAGCCTCTCCTCCATCACCATGGTCACCATATTGCCTCAGCTGCCAAAGGAACCTCAAGGTCTCCCAGCTCTGCCATCTGCATCACTTTCCTGCTCTTTCTATGCTGTTCCATAAGCACACTAGAACTCTTATCATCTGTTCTGATGCTCCTTCTTCCTTGACCAGAAAGATGCCATTTGTAGAGAATCATGATAACCCAATACCATATTCCCACATTTTGGGAATTCATTCTTGTTACCAACATATAAGGTTTCAGCAGGAAAATGAGTGCTGATTCGCAAGAGGCAATTAAATCTAGTTTAATAATGGGGAATTTTAAGAAAGCAGACAACGATATGAAGAACCAGGAAGGATCCTGGCATGCGTTACAATGCATGATGCTGACTTGCCACACTGCACATGAAATCAAACCTACCGTCTTAAGTCAAAATATACTGCTTCCCATTATATATTGCCTTGAAGGGGCTATACTTGTGTCTATGAAACACAAATCACTTTTTGTTGATACACTTTAAGGATTTAAATTACAACAATTCTGGTAAACACTGGTTTTCAAACATGAAAAGTAGAATAAAAAAGATGTTAACTATGGGCAAGAGCAATGACAGTGAAGTCTGAATAAAGCTGACTGAATGAACAGATTAAACCTGCAATCCCAGCACTCAGGATCCCACTTAAACAAAGGCAGAAACAACCTAGAATTCAATTTAAGGAGATCTAACTAACAACAAAATCCTAAATATCATGAGCCAGGAGCACAACATGTGACATTAACAAAAAGACCCAATCTCAAGAACAATTATTATCTACTATCAGATCAGAGTCATTGATTTTTCTTTAAGGGAGAAAAAAAATAAGAATGATATTGAAATTAAAATGGAAATTTCACAGCAAATAATTATGCAAAGTGAATGCAAACACTCAGTGTCAACAGATTATGAATGTAGCATGTTCAGACACATTAGAAATGCAAGGCAGTTATTTTAAAGACTTCAAAAAAGTCTTATGAAAATCTGCTACTGTAGAAGCTGCTTAAATATACTATACACACATATAAAAAGAATCAAAGTGGAATCATCTTAATAATGTCCCCACGAAACACCAGAGGCTAACAAATTAAAAAAGCTCAGGCCCTGGAGCGGTTGCTTCTTTTGTTGATCAGCAAAGTCCCAAAGACTCCGCAGTTATTGTGGACTATTACTAGTTCTCTCGATTGCTCTCCAGAACTTGACAGTAAGACCCTACTGCTGAAAACACTACTTGGTTGAAAACATGAAGAAATGAAGCTGGCACTTACCAGGAAGTTGCATTGCTACCGACTAGCCTCTGACATGCTGGACGATGTTAAACAGGCTGGTGGAGGGCAGAGTAGCCATTGGTCTTACACAGGTTCATACTTTGCTTCCTTTATTGCTGTAGCCCTATAAGCTAGCTTGAATTCTGGGACAACAATATCTCCAGAAGATCTTTTATAATTCAGAACTGCTTTAGGAATTTTGATCTTTTTGTGTTTCCATATGAATTATGTGATTGTTTCTTTCAATTTTCATGAAGAATTTTGTTGTAATACTGAGTCAGTTCACTGATTTTGGTAGGATGGTCATTTCTACAGTATTAATTCTACTCATCTATGAACATTGGAGATCTTTTCTCCTTCTGACATTTTCTTCAATTTCTCTCTTAAGGTCCTTAAGTTTCTATTCTAAAAATCCTTCTGATGTGGGATTCCCCTCTGTATGCTTGTGAATACCATTGGTAAAAAAAAAGAAAACTCCTTGGCCTGTTGATAGGGCAGAACTTAGGCAGGCAGGGAAAACTAAATGGCATGCTGGGAGAAAGGAGGCAGAGTTGGGAAAAGCCATGTAGCCCTGCCAGAGACAGACGCTGGGAACTACTACAGCCACATGGCAATACACAGATTACTAGAAATGGGTTAAATTAAGATATTAGTGTTAGCCAATAAGAAGCTAGAGCTGTTGCATGAGGCACGCGGGCTGCATTCCCAGCGCCTGGTTCCCGGTTCAGGGCCCTTTGTTCTGTCCCACCAGGCTCCCGGTGCTCGAAATAATTACACGGAAATTGTATTCATTTAAATACTGCCTGGCCCATTATCTCCAGCCCCTTATTGGCTAACTCTCACACATTATTTTAGCCCATCTCCATTAATATGTATCGCCACTTGAGTTGTGGCTTACTGGCATGAGTCTAACCAGTGTCCATCTTGGGCCGGAGAAGCATGGTGTCTGCCACACTGCCTTCTCTCTCACAGCATTCTGTTCTGTCTACTCCACCCACCTAAGGGCTGCCCTATCAAAAGGCCAAGGCAGTTTTCTTTTTTTAACCAATGAAAGTAACACAAATACAGAAGACCCTCCTACACCAAGAGCTAATGGGTCAAGCAGTGTTTTAAATAATATAGTTTTTGTGTGGTTATTTCAGGTCTGAGCTGCTGATTGACCAAGCAGCCTCCTTACAACATCTTTCTCTTGCCTACTTAGGGTTATTTAAGGATATTTTTGAGGCTATTCTGGAAGGAATGGTCTTCTTGATTTTTTTCTCAATCTATCATTACTATTGGGCAGACTACTGATTTTTATGGGTTTATTTTGTATCCTGTCACTTATTGAAAGTGTTCATCAACTGGAGAAGTTTCCTGGTATAGTGTTTAGGAGTTTTCATTTATAAACTCATATAATCTGCAAATCAAAATGATGTGACCATTCCCTTCACTGTCCATATCCCCTTGAGCTCTTTCAATTCTCTTATTGCTCTGCCTAGGACCTTAAGTACCATACTGAACAGGTATGGGGAGAGTGGACATCCTTGTCTCAAGCCTGATTTTAGTGGAAATAATTTGAGTTTCTGTGCATTTAGGGTGAAGCAGCAACTGTGGGTTTCCCATGTCTCTAGTTTCTATAGGATGATTGACATAATGGGATATTGAATTTTTTTCAAAATGCCTTCTCTATATCTTGTGAGACAATCATGGTCTCTTCTTTTCCTTTCCTTTTTTTTTTTTTTGTATTTTAGTCTGTTTGTGTGGTAGGTCACATTTATTGATTTACATATTTGAACCATCCCTGTACCTTGACATGAAGCCAACTTGATCATGGTGAGTAATCTTTTTCATGAATTCTTGAATTTGTTTGCAAGTATTTTCTTGGGAATTTTGCATATATGTTCATAAGGGATATTGGTTTATCATTTCCTTTTATTGATTGTTTGTGTAATTTTGATGTCAGTAATAGTGGCTTCATAAGAAAAAGAAACTGGAAATGTTCCTTCAGTTTCTATTTTGTGAAATAATTTGAGGAGTATTAGTATTCTTCTTTTAATGTCTGGTATATTTCTGTGCTTTTTTTTGTTGAGAGATTTTAAATTACTGTTTCTGTTCCACTGGGAGCTAAAGGTCTCTTTAAATTGTTTAAAGCCTGTCCTGGAACTAGCTCTTGTAGACCAGGCTGGCTTCGAACTCACAAAGAGCCACACTCTGCCTCCCGAGTGCTGGGATTAAAGACATGTACCCCCACCACCCGGCCTGTTTACTTCATCTTGATTTAACTTTAGTAGTCATAAATATTAAAGTAGATGCCCCATCTTCTCTCTTTTGTTTATTTGGCTAATGGTTTGTCAATCTTGTTGATTTTCTCTAAAGGAATCCATTCTTCGTTCCATCGACCTTTGTATTGATTGTTTCTGCTTCATTCATTTCAGCTCAGGGTTTGATTGTTTTTTTTTTTTTCTTATTTGCTCTTGAGAGTATTGTTTCTTTTTGTTTTCCTAGAGGTTACAAATGTGGTTTTAAATTATTAATGTCTCACCATTTCACTTTCCAAAGTTTGTTTTTGTTTTTCATGTAAGCACTATGTTTCATGAACTTGCCTTTATTATGCTCCATAGTTTTGAGTACATTCTGTTTTCATTTTCTTTCAAGTTTAAAATATCTTTTTTCCTTCTTGACCCAATTTTCCATTAGTAGGAGGTGGTTCAGATTCCATGAGTTTATTTATTTGCTGTCATTATTCACATTTAGCTTTAATCCATGCTGGTCAGATAAGATGGAGGGTGTTATTTCTGTTTTCCAAATCTGTTAACACTTGCTTCATGTCCTAACATATGGACATTTTGGAGAAAGTTTCATAGGTAACTGAGAAGATAGTGTACTATTTAGTGTTTGGGTGGAATGGTCTATAGATATCTGCTGGATCTCTTTTATTTATGATATTATTTAATCCCAGCATTTATCTGTTTGGTTTTTCTGTAGTAAGTTGGGTTATTGATGTTACCCACTATCACTGTGTTTGGTTCAATATATGTTGTAGATGTAGTAGTATTTCTTTTATGAAATTGGGTATCCTTGAGTTTAGTGTGAGAATTACAATATCACCTTGGTGGGATTTTCCTTCAATGAGCATGTGATATCCTTCCCTATCTCTTCTGACTGATTTTGTTTTAAAGAATATTCAAATATTAACAAAGCTATACCTCTTTGCTTGATTCTGTTTTCTGGGATTTTTTTCTGCTCTTTTACCCCAAGATGACATTTGCCCTTGATGTTAGCTTGTGATTCTCGAATGTAGCACAAAGGTGGACCTTGCTTTCTAATATAGTCTTTGTCTTTTTTTGGGAAATTGAGATACTAATTAATTAACTAAATTAATATTGAGAACTATTACTGAGCAAGGTTTATTAACCCCTATCATTATTTTTGTTATGGTGTGTTTTCCCCACTCTTGATAAACTATTCTGGAATTACTTATTCTTTTTGTTCTCTTGGTTGTAGCTAACCTTTCCTGGAGACTGAAGTTTTACATCTAATATATTCTACTATACTGACAAACACAAATCATTTAAATTTATTTTGCCATGAAATATTTTTATTTCTCCTTTAATTATAGTTGATATATTTGCTTGGTCTAGTTTGGCATCTGTGGTCCTTTGATCCATCCAGGCCCTTTCAGGTTTTGGAGTCTTTTTGAAAAGTCAGGAGTTATTTTAATGATCCTTGCCTTTAAATGTGACTTGGTCTTTTCCGCTTGCATCTTGTAATATCCTTTCAAAATGTGATTTGATCGTTCTTTCCCCTTTCATGTTTTAGTAGTCTTTCTTTCATTTAGTGTCTGGTTATTATGTGTCGCTGGAGTTTCTCTTCTAGTTCTCTCTATTTGGTGTCTGTATGCCTTGTCATCTTGATAGGCATCTTTCTCTTCTGATTTTGGAATTTTTCTTCTGTGACTCTTGTAAAAAATATCTTCTGTGTATCTGATCTGGATTTCTTCTTCTTTTATACCTGTTACTCATGTTTTGGACGTTTAAGAGTATCCAAGATTTCCTGGATGTTTTGTACCTGAATTTTTGTTTGTTTGAGTTTTAGATTTCTTTGACAGAGCTGTTCATTCTTCTATGACATCAAGACCTGACATTCTCTCTTCCAGTCCTTCAATATATTAATGAAACTTACCTCTGAGATTTTTTTTAACTTCCCGAGGATTTTTTGTTTTGAGTTTTATTTTAGTTTGTCTTTTCTTTAGTGTTTCTAGTTCTTTGTTAAATTCTATTTGCTTAACTTTAATTATTTTCCTAATTTCATTCAACCATTTGAGTTACTATGATTTTCACTGAGGGAATTATTCATACTTTTTAAAAAGGTTCTTGAATATATTTACAATTGCAATGTAAGTTCATGTTTTCTGCTTCAGCTAAGTAGCTTTTCTCTGGGCATATTATACTAGGCTCATTGGCTTTTGGAGGAGGCATTGTTAGGAAAATTTTAAGAGCCTCTCCACCAATGCAAAATAATTTCAATCAGACTAGATTAGACCGAATTAAAATGCCCACATTTAATAAATGCTGCACTCCCGGGTGGACCAGGAAAGCATGGTGGGGAGACGAGCCCATGCAAACCCCAGAGACCACGTGTTCCTTTTTCCAGCATGAGCCTAAATATTCTGTGGGAGTGGTACTGACCCTCGCCAGTGAGGGGTCAGCACTTGGTAGCCAAGGTAACTCCCAGGCCAGGAGTTACTCAATATTACAGAGATATTGTCTTGCTTGTTCATATTTATATTTTCTCACTGGGATCTAGGTATCGAGTTATGTTTTTGATGTTTCTTGATGTAGATATCTAACCTTGCCTTTGTTGAGAGGATGTGTGGTTCTTACATTACTGTTACCAAAACCTGTCATATTGTGAAGTGCTGTTTGGTTTTCCATCTTGAATACACTCTGGATTTTATAGTTAAGACTCCTGAAATTCTGGCTGTTGCTCTGGGTTCAGACTCTTAAGCAGTCTCAGAGCTGTGCAGTAGGTGAGGTGGGTGATAGGATAGCATAAAAGGAAAGCGATTTGACTCTGGAATTCTCTTAGGCAGGACTTGGGAATCTGTTAACCCAAAGGCCTTAAGTGTCAGATGTGGGGATACACTGACTCTAACCAATAATGGCAGCAAGTCCAATAAAGATATAGACTGGATGGTATATATACTTTTAGGGCCAATGTATATACTCTTAGGACTGAGGTAAGCAGGTAGCTGCAGCCCTAAGAGTACTTTGAGGAGACCAGAATGGAGGAGAAAGTGAGGAAGAGGAGGTTATAGGAGCCTTCTTAGGTCTAAGCAAAATGAGGCAGATGTGGGGGATCTCTGGTACAGAGAAGTTCTACATGTTAGTGGGGAGACCCAAATGAATGGACATGGGCTATGAGGAATGGTTGAAGGCTGTGGTAGGAAAATGTAGGAGGCACCCAGGATCTACATTGGGAGGCTGAGTCTTACTGTTCTTCTGAAGTCAGCTCTGTGATCTCACTTTGGAAATGAGTTCTGGCATCAGGAAACATTTTGTCCATGCTCAAATGCTACAGCCCTAGAAGTGTTAAGGGAACCCAGTGAGTGAAGACAGCCTTATATCTTTCAGAGTGCCAAAAAGTGTACTTGAGACAGCAGTTTACATCATGAGCGCAGACATCCACTATTGTATTTTCCACAAAGATGTTTTGCAATTAAGAAAGGAAAAGAAACATACAATGAATATAATTACCAGTTGCTCTAAGAAATTAAAATTAAAGAAAACCAATCTCTAAGGAAAAAGAATTAACCATAGACTAGTCACAATTTGGTTATGATTTTATTTTCTCAAATTACATTTACTTTAAAAAAATACATTTACTTTTTTAAAATTTAAAGGTATTCCTAAATACTTTTAAAGTGAAAGCTAGTATTCTACCAAAGTTGAGCTTTTCTCCGAATGTGTTTTCCAAAGTCACTTAAGAGGCCCACTTTGTAGTTCATGATGAAAACACTGTGGAAAAGATTAAAAACCAATACCCAAAACACCAACCGCTCATGGATGACTGATTAGGACACAAAGGACTGGTCCAATGTAATCTAGAGATAAATGCAGTGAGTTGCTAACAGAGCACAGAATGTACTTCAAATTTAGTGGTATTTTCAGGATACAGACTTTATGGTAGCAATCCCATTTGGATCTATGGCCTCCTGTGGATGAGCTCACATACAGAGGTAAAAGACACTGACAACTGAAAAGAAACATAGATCAGTGGCTAACTTTAGTTGTAGACTGAACAACCCCTTTCTCTGTATTTTAAAAAAATCAAGAACTTGTAAATTTTATATTTCGTTAGGAAAAAAATGCCTGTTGTATAACATGGTACATACTTGCCTTTCTACCTTATAATTTAAAAAATCTTTAGTGTCGGACAACTATTGCCACAAAAATGGTCATTAGATGAGATAATGAAAATTTTAATTAGCTAGATTTTTTCTTTCCACATCCATAATATGTATAAAATCATGTTATATATAATGCTATTTATTAATTGAATGAAGATCCCAAACAATCTGACTCAACTGAAATTCATAGGGTACTCTACATAAAAATGGCATAGTGTAGATTTCTATTAAAATGCACATGAACATTTATTATAATAAAACATTTATTAGTCAGTGCCATATATTTACAGAAGTTTAAAAGAAATAATTATGTGAAGTGATTCTATGGCTGTTCTATAAGTCATCACAAATATAGTAATACTTTTTAGCATTTTTAATCTTATGTATTAGATGTATTTCTTGAATGCAAGATATTATTGTTTAATTGACAAAAATATAGCCTATAGACATGGCTCAAGAATAACTTCATCTAAGTGAAATATCTTATCATTTCTGAGCTTTCTGTTAGCACTTAAAATTGAGAAATGATATTCAGAATCCTCAACAAATTGCTGACTGTTTACCCACTTAATAGATGGGATTAGACTTTCTTCATTGCTGTTGTCTATCAAGACAGTTTCCTACTGTGTGTCCCAGACTAGTCTCAAGTTTATGATTCTCCTGTCTCAGGAAGGATTTTCAATTATTTTCAAGATGCCTTCACTTGAAAACTTTTAAGCAATACTGGTTGTCTTAGTTAGGGTTTCTGTTGCTGTGAAGAGACACCATGACAATGGCAACTCTTGTAAAGGAAACTATTTAACTAAGGTGGCAGCTTACAGTTCAGAGTTTCAGTCCATCATCATCATGATGGAGCATGGTGGGGGCTGGCATTCAGTCAGACATGGTGCTGGCTACATCTTAGCCAGAAAGCAATAGGAGGTTGACTCAGTGTCACACTGAGTGAAGATCAAGCAAAGCCCGTCCTCACAGTGACACACTTCCTCCAAGTCCACACCTACTCCAACAATTCCATACCTCCTAATAGTGCTGTTCCTTATGAGCTTATAGAGGTCAATTACATTCAGGGCTATCCTTCATAAGCTTATAACAAAATCATAATACAAAATGCATTTAGTCCACCGGCTTCAAAAGACCCCACAGTCTATCACAGTCTCAATAATGTTAAAAAGTGCAAAATTCAAAGTCTCTTCTGAGATTTATGCAAACTCTTAACTGTAATGCCCTGTAAAATCAAAATAACAAAAGTAGATCACATACTTCCAACATATAATGGCACAGGATATTCATTACTATTCCAAAATGCAGAGAAGGGAGCATAATGAGGAAATACTGTACCAAAGCAAGACCAAAACCAACTGGGCAAACTCCAAATTCTGCGTCTCCATGTCTGATGTCAAAGTGGACTTCAGAGCTCCGACTCCATTCAGCTTTGTTGACTGCTACACACTTCTTTCTCTTGGGCTGGTTCTGCTCCCTGACAGGTATCCCATGATGCTGGCATTTACAACATTGTGGGTTCTCCAGGGCAATCCAGACTTCAACTTCACAGCTTCACACAACGGCCCCTCTAGGCCTCCTCCATTCAAGGATAGCCCTGACACATGCCTGACCTCAGGTACTTTCCTCAGTTCCATTTCCTTGGAATATCTTTTGCTACTGTTTCCCATCATTTTTAAGGATAGAGAAGATATCTACTTCTGATGTTAAGGTGTGTTTCTTGCATAAATGCCACAGAAGGATGGATATTGTTCTCACATCAATTCTTCTAGTCTGTGTCTCTTTTTATTGGGAATAGAGAAAATTGGTGCTGAGAGTTGTCAATGAGCAGTTTTGTTGATTCCTATTATTTTGTTGGTGTGATGGTAGTGGTGATGATGTGTATTTGTGTGTGTGTGTGTACATTACTACTCCTTTAGTTTATTGGTATGATAGTATTTATTCCTTGTGTTTTCTTGGGTGTAGTTAATTTTTTTCAGGTTGAGGTTTCTCTTCTAGGTCCTGGGCTCAATTTGTAGATAGATACTGCTTAATGTAATGTTTTTTTTCTCCATCTTTTTTATTTTGATTGAGAGTTTGCTAATTGTAGTAGTCTGGCTGTTATCTGTGGTCTCTTAAAGTTTGTAGAACATCTTTCCAGGTGCCCTTCTGGCTTTTAAAGTCTCCATTGAGAAGACAGATATTATTTTAATAGATCTACTTTTATATATTATTTTTTCCCTTCTGGCTTTTTATATTGATTATATTGAGCTATACATTTTTCTCTACTCCCCTCCCTTCCTCTCTACTCCCCTTCAATCTTCTCCCATGGACCCCATGCTCCCAATTTACTCAGGAGATCTTGTCTTTTTATATTTCTCTTGTAGATTAGATCCATGTATGTCTCTCTTAGTGTCCTCATTGTTGTCTAGGTTCTCAGGAATTGTGGTTTTCTTTGTTTTATGTCTAAGAACCACTTATGAGTGAGTAATATGATATTTGTCTTTCTGGGTCTGGCTTTTTTAAAACTATCTGTTCTCATTTTACATACCAATCTCAGTTCCCACCCTCTCTTCCTCTCTCCACCTTCACCTTACCCCACTCCCATCCACTCCTCAGTGAGGGTAAGGCTTCTCATGGGGAGTTAACGAAGTCTAGTAAATGGCTTTGAAGCAGGACCAAGGCCCTCTCCACTATATCTAGGCTAACCAAGGTATCTTTCCAAAGAGAATGGGTTCCAAAAAGCCAGTTCAAGCAGTAGGGATAAATCCTGGTCTCACTGCCAGTGGCCCCACAGTCTTCCCCAGCCATACAACTGTCACTCACATTCAGAGGGCCTAGTGTGGTCCTATGCTGGTTTCTTCCCTGTCTATCTGGAGTTGTTGGGTTCCCATTAGCTCAGCTAAGCTGTTTCACTGGTTGTCTCCTTCATGCTCTTCTTTACTTGTATTCTCACTCCTCCCACTCTTTGATTGATCTTTGGAAGTTCAGCCCAATGTTCCACTGTAGATCTCTGCCTCTGTTGGGGTCCATTCCCAACATAAACTATCTCTCTGGACTGCCTGGAAGCATAGGAATAAAGACACAACTCACATGGCTTTGTTGGGAAGGAGATTCTCAGTGAGCCCTCATAAAATCCCGAGTTCACATCCTGAAAATATCCTCAGTTTATTCTCCAAACAGCCTTATATACCAAAACATAAACTGAGGGGGAAATTCACTAGTATTCTGTTTCCTAGGTAACCAAGCGAATGTCTCTGGTCATGTCCACACCTTTCTATGCTCATTTTGTCATGTTTCCCTATTTTCCTGCTCTGTATGCTAGCTCTGTCATGTAGGCTGAATTAACATCTCTATCCCAGGCATCCTCCAAATTACAAAGAAGGAGCAGAACAACATCAGCATAACCTGACCTCAGGAGACAGCCAGTCTGAAAGGGCTTTTAGCACCTCAGCTGCTATTGTGGCTTGAGAGCCTGGCTGCTAATACAATGCAGAAATATGTGGCCTGAATTGCCTCACAATTCACTCTCTCTTAATAATTTAAAAATAAAAACCTGCGCTTCTGCAACAGGACAGATCAGACCTGCCTTCGGCAAAGACCTCTCCCTTTACCCCAAATTACCCATCATGGGAAGTCAGGCATATTTTATTTTATGTGAGCTCCTGTCTTAGTATTTTTGGAAAGGAGAGACTTCAAACCCGTCATTGACTGCTGATCTCTGTGAAGGAAAGAGATTAAGGGAGAGAGATACCTTTAGGCTCTATATTGGAACCATATTTTCTTGTCAGGATAAATTATAATGCTTTATGTATAATCATGCTCCTAAAGGCTATAGTCTCCTATTTAAAGGAGGAATCTCCTGATTTGAAAATGTTTCTTCAGCTGATATAGAGCACCTCTTAAATCTTTTACATTATATCAAAGTCTAAAATTCTTAACATATGCATTAAATCCAAACATTTACAGGGTGTTTTAAACTTTTCTCAACATCCGTAAGCAGTTACAAACATTATCAGGGCAATACCAACTTTTATCAACATCTTATAAGCATTTACAAATATTTTCAGATCAGTACCATAATTTTTCAACACTATTGGTTAATGCCAACTTTTCTCAACATCTTATATTCAGTTACAAATATCATTATTAGGTCAATACCATAACAATGAATTGCCAATTAAACATACCACAATTTTCTTAAAACCACATTAATCAAAAGACAAGAAAAGCTTTTCTGATGGATGAAAGTACAGTAACATTGCTGTTATCAAATACCAGTTCCAGTCTCTGAACAGCAGTTAAACCCTTAGGCTGCCCCCTTCTTGAGTGGAGAGGGTTTTCAGTCATTCCTTATTTTGAGTCTTTCTTTCCCTAAGTGGAAAGCTTAGGTATTAGTCCTTAGGTTCAATATTTTAATCAAAACGAGTTCTGTGTCCCAAAGATTAAAAGAGTTAGATGTTTAGTCTGCATCTCAGCTCCAAAGCAAACAGGATTCAAACTGCAGAAAGTTGTAGTCATCACAGTCAGGTCATCTCAGTAGGGCCTCTGGGTCTGTGTGTGTCCCAAGTCTGGAAGCAGCTCAGCATCTGTCCCTCAGTATAACATGGCACCCTGCAGTGTAGAATGATGGTAGCAGGTCCAACAGACCAGGCACATCTTCTTGTCTGATTTGTAGCCCCTTGATGTCCTTTTGTTGTCTTATTGCTCTAGCTAGAACCTCAAGGACTATATTGAATAGATATGGAGAGAGTGGACAACCTTCTCTTGTTCCCGATTTCAGTGGGATTGCTGGGAGTTTCTCTCCATTTAGTTTGATGTTGGCTGTTGGCTTGCTATATATTGCCTTTATTGTATTTAGGTATGTTCCTTGCATCCCTGCTCTCTGCAAGACCTTTATTATGAAAGGATGTTGTATTTTGTCAAAGACTTTTTCAGTATCTAAACAGATGATCATTTTTCTTCAGTTTGTTTATATGGTGGATTACGTTGACAGATTTTCATATGTTGAACCATCCCTGCATCTCTTGGATGAAACCAACTTGATCACGGGAGATGATTTTTTGATGTGTCCTTGTATTCAATTTGCCAGTATTTTACTGAGTAATCTTTTCAATGTTCGTGAGTGACATTGGTATTTAATTCTCTTTCTTAGTACTGGCTCTGTATGATTTGGGTACCAGGGTAGTTGTAGCCTCTTTAAAAGAGTTTGGCAATGTTCCTTCTGTTTCTACTGTGTGCAATAATTTGAGGAGTATTGGTATTAGTTCTTCTTAGAAAATCTTGATGGTTTCTGTGCTGAAACCACCTGGTCCTGAGCTTTTTTTTTTTTTTGACTGAGAGACTTTGGATGACAGTTTCTATTTCTTTAGCAGTTATAGGTCTATTTTATTTGATTATCTGGTATTGATTTAATTCTAAGTGATATTTATCCAAAAAGTTGTACATTTTTTTAAGTTTTCCAATTTTTGTGGAGTACAGGTTTTCAAAATATGACCTAATGATTCTCTGGATTTCCTCCATGTCTGTTGTTATGTCCCCATTTTCATTTCTGATTTTGTTAATTTGTATATTCTCTCTCTGCCTTTTGGTTAGTTTAGATAAAGGTTTGTCTATTTTGTTGATTTTCTCGAAGAACCAACTCTTTGTCTCATTGATTCTTTGTATTGTTTTCTTCGTTTCTATTTTTGTTGATTTTATCTCTCAATTTGATTATTTCCTGCTGTCTAGTCCTCCTGGGTGGGTTTGCTTCTTTTTGTTCTAGAGTTTTCAAATGTTCTGTTAACTCACTAATGTGGGATTTTTCCAGCCTCTTTATGTAGGCATTTAGTGCTAAGAACTTTCCTCTTAGCACTGCTTTCATTGTGTCCCATAACTTTTGGTATGTTTTGTGGTCATTTTCTTTGAATTTTAGGAATTCTTTAATTTCTTCCTTTATTTCTTCCTTGACCCATGATGATTCAGGTGAGCATTGTTTAATTTCCATGTGTTTGTGGGCTTTCTGTAATTAGTGTTGCTGTTGAATTCTAATTTTAAGCCATGGTGATCTGATAAGATACATGGGGTTATTCCATTTTTTTTTGTATCTGTTGAAGTTTGGTTTGTTACCTAGTTTGTGCTCAGTTTTTGAGAAGGTGCCATGAGGTGCTGAGAAGAAGGTATATACCTTTGTGTTTGGGTGGATGTTCTATAGAGGTCTGTTGAGTCCATTTGAGTCATAACATCTTAGTTCCCTTATTTCTCTGTTAATTTTCTGTCTTACAGACCTGTCTAGTGGTGAGAGCGTGGTGTTGAAGCCTCCCAATATTAGTGTGTGGGCCTTAATCTGTTATTTACGCTTTAGAAGTATTTTTTTTTTTACATATGAGGGTGCCCCTGTATTTGGGGAATAGATGTTCAGTATTGAGATTTCCTCTTGATAGATTTTTCCTGTTACCAATATGTAATGTCCTTCTTTGTCTGTTTTTATTGATTTTAATTTGAAGTCTATTTTGTTTGATATTAGGATAGCTACATCAGCTTGTTTCTTAGGTCTATTTGATTGAAAAATTTTTCCCAACCCTTTACTCTGAGGCAATGTCTGTCTTTGAGGCTGAGGTGTGTTTCCTGTATGTAGCAGGAGGGTGGATTCTATTTTCATATCCAATCTATTAACCTGTGTCTTTTTATAGGTGAGTTGAGTCCATTTATATTAAGGGATATTAATGACCAATAATTGCTTTCTCCTGTTATTTTAGTTTTCATTATTGGTGATGTGTGTGTTTTTCCCTTCTTTGGGATTTGCTGCTGTGAGATCATCTATTGTCTGTGTTTTTGTGGATATAGCCAACTTCCTTGGGTTAGAGTTTTTCTTCTAGTACACCATGAAAGACCTGATTAACAGTTCCCCCAAACAGCACAAAACAGTTTGGATAAAACTACGCCCATATTCCCAAATATTGTTTATAATTGTTCTTTTACATTTAAGTGGGGATATGCTATAGAGATTTGCATTCATATGAATCTTGATTTATTTTTACAAATTTAAGGTCAATTTTGTTATATGTATATGTATTTCTGATCTTGATTAAGGTATTATGTTTTTGTAGCTCATTTAAAAATGTAATGTATAATTAAGAAATATAGCTTAATAGATAGTCATTTATAATAGTCAAAGTTGTAGTCATGTTAGTTAGATTTTCTAGATGTATAGAGATATATTTCAGTTAGGTATTCTTCAAATCTTTTAGAGACCTTCAAAATATGGCATTTAAAATGTTTAAGAACTTGAGACTTTTCATGACAGTGAGACACATGTGTTCCTGGTACCACCAAGCTACTTCAAGGGGATGATGGGCATTGAAGAGACTCCTTATGGAGTTGGTTAGCCATTTGGGCAAGAAACTGCTCTTGCCTGGACTGTAACATAAGCTGGACATGCAGGACCTGCAGAGGGATGACTGCAAAACTTGCCTAAAGGTGAGATGATCCTGCAGGGTTTCTACTTCATGAAAGAGTCTGAGAGACATTCTGCAGGATACAAAAAATAATTGACTGGCAAACTGCCAATATAGACAGACCTGTCTTTGAAATTTCCTACTTTGTGAAAAAGTCTGCTGGATACTATGGGCCTGTAGGCTGAAGATGGATGCCCCAACTATACAAAAAAACTTTGGATGACTGTCCAGGCAGTGAGATGTCTCTGTCATTTCTAGAGTTTTGAAAGTTGCTTACAGTGCACTTCCTGTTTACATAGGTAATATTATATTGTTCTGGAGTCTTTGATAAAGTTAAAAAATTTATAGTTATAGTTTTTCTTAGTTATGATAAAAGATAATGTAAACATAATATTGTAACTGTAGTTCTTGCTTAATACCTGTTTTGTTATATGTAGTTTTGTTATGTTAATGTTAAAGCCTTCCTTTTTGCTTAAACAAAAAAGAGGAAATGGTGTAGGAGTTCCTTCTGTCTTTGTGTTGCTTTCATTGGTTAATAAAGAAACTGCTTTGGCCTGTTGATAGGCAGAACTTGGGTAGGCAGGGAAGACAGAACTGAATTCTGGGAGGAAGAAAGCAGAGTCAAAGAGAAGCCATGGATCCTCCGCCTGAGACAGACACTGGTTAGAATCTTGCCAGTAAGCCACTGCCATGTGGCAATATGCAGATTAATTGAAATGGGTTAAATTAAGGTGTAAGAGTTAGCCAATAAGAAGCTAGAGCTAATGGGCCAGGCAGTATTTTAATTAATAGAGTTTCTGAGTGATTATTTTGGGGGTCTGGGTGGCCGGGACAAACAAGCAGCCCTCTCCTTGCAATAGTTGCTGACTCAGGCCTGCTACCTCAGAGGTTGCTGATTCATACCTGGTCCCACAGAGGTCTCTGGCTTGGGCCTGCTCCCTCAGTGGTCACTCCCTTGTACCTGCTCCTGTGGAGGTCACTGCCTTGGGCCTGTTCTAGCAGAGGTTGCTGGCTCAGGTCTGTGCTCACAGATATTCCTGTCTTTGGTCTGCTCTCCTGGAGGTCCCTGACTCGCTCCCTAACAACAGAGGTCTCTGACTGGCAAAGAATAATGAGCCTATCATTCACCACCCCAGAGAAGTTAAGTAACAAGCAGAACCCTAAGGGTAACATATATAGATTAACCTGGGAAGGGGAAATACACGAGGTCTCCTGAGAAAATTAGGGATATGGCAGTAGGGGGAGAAGGAAGGATGAGAGAAGAGGAAGAGAGAAGGGGAGGGGAGAGAAGAAATTGGAGGAACACGGTAGGTGAAATGGAGGAAGGACAGAGATGAGAGCAAGGAAAGAGATATCTTGATTGAGGGAACCATTATGGGGCTAACAAGAAACCTGGCACTAGAGAAATTCCCAGGAATCCACAAGGATGACCCCTTAAGGTTAATACCCTTAGCAGTAGTAGAGAGGGTGCCTGAACTGGCCTTAGTCACACTGATGACTATCTTAAATGGCACCATAGGACCTTCATCCAGCAACTGATGGAATCAAAGGCATGTGGAAAAATATTATACAGGCCACATATTTCTGCATTGTATTAGCAGCCAGGCTCTCAAGCCGCAATAGCAGCTGAGGTGCTAAAAGCCCTTTCAGACTGGCTGTCTCCTGAGGTCAGGTTATGCTGATGTTGTTCTGCTCCTTCTGTGTAATTTGGAGGATGCCTGGGATAGAGATGTTAATTCAGCCTACATGACAGAGCTAGCATACAGAGCAGGAAGATAAGGAGACATGACAAAATGAGCATAGAAAGGTGTGGTCAAAGGTTTCTGGTTACCTAGGAAACAGAATGCTAATGAATTTCCCCCTCAGTTTATGTTTTGGTATATAAGGCTGTGAACATAGTTGAGCACATGTCCTTATGATATGGTTGAGCATCTTTTGTATCTGAGGTTTAAGGTAGATTGTTGCCTAATTTTCTGAGAAATCGCCATACTAGTATTCAAAGCAGCTGTTCCAGTTTGCACTTCCACCAGCAGAAGAAGAGTTTTTTCTTTACCCTACATTCTCTTCAGCATAAGTTGTCATAAGTGTTTTTAATCTTGGTCATTTTTACAGGAATAAGACGGAATCTCAGAGTCTTAAATTTGCATTTCTCTAATGGTTAAGGATGTTATGCTTGAGCATTTTTTGAGTGTCTTTCAGTCATTTTAAGTTCATTTGTTGAGAGTTTTCAATTTAGGTCTGCACCATATAATTTTATTAGATTATTTGTTCTTTGGTGACTAATTTCCTGAGTTCTTTGTCTGTTTTGGAGTGGATTAATGATAAGTAAGAATCTTTTCCCATTCTATAGGCTGATATTGTGTCTTGTTGACTATGTTCTTTGCTACACAGAAGCTTCTCAATTCAGGAGATCTCATTTATTAATTATTTCTCTCAATGTCTGTGCCACTGAGGCTGTGCTTGAGACATACCAATGCATTCAAGTGTACTTCTAACTTTTCTTATATGAGGTTCAATGTAGTTAGTTTTATGTTGAGGTCTTTGATTCATTTAAATTTGAGTTTTCTCATAGAGATGAATATAGATCTGTTTTCACTCTTCTACATGTTGATGTCTAGTTAAGCCAGCATCATTAGTTAAATATACTTCCTTTTTCCATTTTCCTATCAGCTAGGCAGACTTGCAACTTAAGAGAAGGATAGTTTATAAATTTTTAATTAAATATGCAATGGTTAAAGCCTTAGTTATAATATTCTTATGGGCGATATTGAACTACAATGCTTCTTAAAGAGAGCAATGAGCCAATTTCCAAGAGAGAGCTTATAGAAACTGCCAAACAGGTACTCAAGCAGGTGGAGTATAGATCAACAGATAGAATATAGAACAATCAGCAAGTACAGTATATTAATTATTATTCAGTTATGGCAAGTGTGTGTATTAAGTACAAAATTTATTCTACAGAAGTTTTATGAAAAAAAAATGTTTTTATGGCTGTACCTTCCTGTTTTTGCCTGTTAAGATATTAAACTCTTAATTAAAAGCAGTGGCTTGTCTAATACAGAAGAACAGGATGAAATCTAGGAGATATTTTAGCAGAGAATTGACTATGATAAATGTTTCTTATCTATATTAATCTATATATATATAAGAAATAGATTAATTGATAATTTTAAAATATTGACTCTTGGACAATTGTTTTTGCTCAACTCGCACTGTTTGCTGATGATGTGATACTTTACATGAGCGACCCCAAAATCTGTAGTCCTTCTTTACACAGATGAGACATGGGCTGACAAAGAAATCAGAGAAACATCACCCTTCACAATCGCCACAAATAGCATAAAATATCTCAGAATAACTCTAACCAAATAAGTGGAAGACCTGTATGGCAAGAACTTTAAATCTTTGAGGAAAGGAATTGAAGAAGACACCAGAAAGTGGAAAGATCTCCCATGATCTTGGGTAGGTAGAATTAACATAGTAAACACGGCAATCTTACCAAAAGCAATCTACAGAGTTCATGCAATGCCCATCAAAATCCCAGCAAAATTCTTCACAGACCTCGAAAGAACAATACTCAACTTCATATGGAAAAGCAAAAAAAAAAAAAAAAAAAACCCAGGATAATCAAAACAAGCCTGTACAATATTGTACAATAAAGGAACTTGTGGAGGCATCACAATCCCTGACTTCAAACTCTACTACAGAGCTACAGTACTGAAAACAGCCTGGTATTGGCATAAAAACAGACAAGAGTACCGATGGAACCGAATCAAAGACCCAGGTATTGATTCACTCACATACAAACACCTGATTTTTGACAAAGAAGCAAAAAAATATAAAATGGAAAAAAGATAGCATATTTAACAAATGGTGCTGGCATAACTGGATGTCAACATGTATAAGAATGAAAATATATCCACATCTATCTCCATGCACAAAACTCAAGTCCAAATGGATTAAAAACCTCAACATAAAGCCAACCACACTGAACCTCATAGAAGAGAAAGTGGGAAGTACACTTGAACGCATTGGCACAGGTGACCACTTCCTAAATATAACCCCAGTAGCATAGACACCAAGAGAAATAATAAATGGTACCTTCTGAAACTGAGAAACTTCTGTAAAGCAAAGGATATGGTCAGCAAGACAAAATGGCAGCCTACAGAATGGGAAAAAATGTTCACCAATCCCACATCAGACAGATGGCTGATATTTAAAATATACAAAGAATTCAAGATATTGGTCATTCAAAGAAGAAATAATCCAATAAAGAATGGGTTACAGACCTAAGCAGAGAAATCTCAACAGAGGAATCTAAAATGGCTGAAAGACACTTAAGGAAATGCTTAACATCCTTAGTCAACAGAGAAATACAAATCAAAGCAACTCTGAAATTCCATCTTACACCTGTAAGAATGGCCAAGATCAAAATACTGATGACAGCTTATGCTGGAGAGGATGTGGGGTAAAGGGAACATACCTCCATTGCTTGTGGGAGTGCAAACTGGTACAGCCCCTTTAGATATCAGTATGGCAATTTATCAGAAAATTAGGAAACAACCTTCCTCAAGACCCAGCAATACCACTTTTGGGTATATATCCAAAGGATGCTCAATCATGCCACAAGGACATGTGCTCAACTATGTTCACAGCAGCATTGTTTGTCATCCCCAAACCTGGAAACAACCTAAATACCCTTCAACCGAAGAATCAATAAGGAAAATGTGGAACATTTACACAAGGGAGTACTACACAGCAGAAAAAAACAATACCACCTTGAAATTTGCAGGCAAGTGGATGGAACTAGAAAACATTATTTTGAGTGAGGTGACCCAGACCCAGAAAGACAAATATCATATTTACTCATTCATAAGTGACTTTTAGACATAAAGGAAAGAAAATCCAGCCTACAATTCACAATCCCATAGAACCTAGACAACAAAGAGAACCCTAAGAGAGACATACATGTATCTAAACTATATGGGAAGTAGAAAAAGGCATGACTTCCTGAGTAAATTGGGAGCATGGGCACCATGGAAGAGGGTGCAAGGGGAGCTGAGAGGAAGGGAGGGGAGAAAAATATATCCTTAATAAAACCAATAAAAAAAGATATCATTTTTATAAGCACTGAGTAGCACTCCATTGTGTAAATGTTTCACCTTTTCTTCATCTATTATTTGGTCGAGGGCATCTAGGGTGTTTCCAGGTTCTGGTTATTACAAATAATGCTATTATGAACATAGTTGAACAAACACGCCTGCAGTATGATTGAGCATTCTTTGGGTATATGCCCAAGAGTGATATTGCTTGGTCTTGCAGTAGGTTGATTCCCAATTTTCTGAGAAACTACCATCCTGGTTTCCAAAGTGGTTATATAAGTTTGCACTCCCACCAGCAATGGATGAGTGTTTCCCCTGCTTTGCATCCTCTCCAGCATAAGCTATCATTGATGTTTCTGACAGGTGTGAGATGGTATCTCAGAGTCATTTTGATTTGCATTTTCCCAATGGCTAAGGATGATGAACATTTCCTTAAGTTTCTTTTGGTTATTTGAGATTCTTCTGTTTAGAATTCTCTGTTTATATCTATACCCCATTTTTAATGGGATTATTTGGTATTTTGATGTCTAATTTATTGAGTTTTTTATATATTCGGAGATCAGTCTACTGTCTGATGTGGAGTTGGCAGCAGGGTGCTGTTTTGTCTTGATGACCATGTCCTTTGCTTTACAGAAGCTTCTTAGTCTCAGGAGGTCCCATTTATTAATTGTTTCTCTCAGTGTCTGTGCTGCTGTGGTTATATTTAGGAAGTGGTCTTCTATGTCCATGCCTTCAAGGCTACTTCCCACTTCTATCAGGTTCAATGTGGTTGGATTTATATTGAGGTCATCAATCCATTTGGACTTGAGTTTTGTGCTTGCAGATACATATGGATCTATTTGTACCTTTCTGGCTTTTAATATTGTTTCATTAGTTCTGTATGTTTAGGTGTTTTGATTATTATGTATTGAGGGAAACTTCTTTTCTGAACTAGTCTGTTTGTGTTCTGTATGCTTTCTGTGCATTGTTAGGCATCTTCTTACTTAGGCTGGGAAAATTTTCTTCTACAGTTTTGTTCAAAATATTTGCTGTGCCTTCAACCTGGGTTTCTTTTTCTTCCTCTGGTCCATTGTTGATGTGGAATTTTCATAGTGTACTAAAATTTCAGATGTGTTGTATTTGAAGATTTTAGATTTAACATTTTCTTTAACTTAGGTATCCATTTATTCTGTCTTGACTTTAAATTCTGAGCTTCTGTCTTTCATCGCTTGTATTTTGTTGATGAGGCTTGCCTCTGGTCTAATTGATTGAGTTCATAAATTTTCATTTCCAGATCTTCCTCAGTTTGAGTTTTCTTTATTTATTCTATTTCACTTTCAGGCCTTGTGCTGTTTTATTCATTTCCTTCCATTGTTTGTACCTTGTTTCCATAGATATATTTAAGGGATTCATTTATTTCCTCTTTAAGAACCTGTACCATATGTATAAAGGCTGTTTGAAGATGTCTTGTGCTTCATCTGTATTGCATTTCTCAAGTCTATGTAGTGGATTTGCTGGACTCTCATGGAGACATATTGTCCCGTTGTTATTTATAGTATCATTTTGCTGGCATCTAGACTTCTTGGTTTGGAATGAGTATATTCTTGGTGCTGATATTTGGTCTTGCCTGTTGGGAATCCTGTGGAAGGGGAGTTAGAAAGAGTGTTAAGTTCCAGAAGGGGTGGCCATATGAACTCCCAGAGACTGAAGCAGCAAGCACAGGGCCTACACAGTTCTGGCCCAGGGCCTCTGTGTACACATACACACGTGAGATATCTTTCAGCTTCATTTTTATGTGTCTCCTGAGTCTGTGAATGAGTGGGTATCTGATTCCTGTGCCTACTCTTCAGGCTCTCTTCCTTTTGTTGGGTTGTCTTGTCCAGCCTTAATGTGATGGTTTCAATTTATCCTATTATATTTAGTTTGCCATGTTTGGTTGTGTCTCTTAGTAGTCCATTCTTTTATAATGGGAGACAGAATGGGAATAGATCTGGAAGGAAGGGGAAGGTGATAGGGGATAGGAGGAGAGGGGATAAGAGTGGATAGGAGAGGAGGAGGGAGGAGTAGAGGAAGGGGAAATTGTTGTCAGGATATATTATATGGAAAAAAATAATATAATGTTTTTAATAAAAGGAAAAAATAAAAAATAATTTCGTCTTATCTTTTTATTTTATTATTTTAACATATTTCTTCTCTTTGTTTTTTATGCTTCAGGTCCTTTGCATATTTATTATGGCTTCCAGTTTAGTGTTTTGATGGTATTCCTGAATGTGCAAATGAGTGTGTTTGTTTCTCGTACCTTTTATTGGGCTTTACCCCCTTCGGCTTGTTTTGTCCAATTCTGATGCTTTAGTTTTTGTTATATTATATTTCACTATCATCTCTTAGAAGCCCATTTGTTTCCTTACAAGAGACAGAAAGGGGTGTCTTTAAATGGGAGGGGAGTTGGGGATGAACTCGTAAGGAGCAGAGGGAGGTGAATTGTATTCAGGATATACTATGTAAGAAAGAAAAAATCTATTTTCAGAAAAAGAAAAAATAAGAATGTAAGAATAATGCATATGCAAGAGGGTAGACTTAAAAGTACTAAATCATTTGATGCATGAAATCATGAATCAAAGACGGACAACTGGTGTAGCTTAGTGGTAGGACATTTTTTTAACATGCTCAAAGCTGTAGGTTCCATTCTTAATACCATACAGAGGCGATCACATACTTTTATTTTATCCAGATAACTTTTGTAAAACTTGTCAGTCATTTTGACATTCTGCTTAACATAGAAAACACTAATTACTACTAGGTGTTGTGAGTACCAGTGGGGTTTTGAAATACACTGATTTAAAAATCTGAGGATCTTACAAGGAAAAAAAAGCAAAACTTATGATTCTAAGGCTTCTAAACTCATGATATTGTCTAATTTTGGGGCTCCTAAAAACGTTAAACAATGGTTAATGTTTAGCATATTAAAATAGAAAAGCTACATTTGCACAAGTGCCAGCTTAACAACCCTACACCACCTCAACTCAAAGAAGGGAGACACACAAACCCTACCACAAAAAAGAAATTAACCGTTATGAACAACCACTGGTCATTAATAACACTTAATATCAACGGACTCAACTCACCTATAAAAAGACACAGGTTAAGAGAATGGATACAAAAACAGGATCCAACATTCTGCTGTTTACAAGAAACACAC